>JAOVVF010000032.1:3312909-3323973 GCA_028565595.1 Duopalatinus emarginatus | reverse complement strand
TAGGATATTAATAAAGAGATTCTTGGGGTTTGTTTCGTTTTCCTGACCTGCAGCTTTTGACGCACTTGTTGGGAATACTGCTACTATTTTGTTATTTTCATGAAGTTTTTAAATGAAATAAAGGTAGTCTCATATTCTATTCTCATTCTCTGTATTTTATTTATTTATTTAGAATTACCTTTAGGCTATAGTCTATAATCCCGCAGTGTTTGTTTCCCGCCCACAGCTAAGTACAAACCGCCCGTTCCCACAAGATTTGCGTCGGGTCCCGCGGGACCCAGCCGGAACCAATCCCAGTGCAGACCTCTAGCCTGCACCTTTACTGTCTCTGTACTGAATATTCACTTCACTGACATGCAGAAAACCCGGAGTGGACTTCACTGTTGTGTGTTTTTACCGGTCGACGAAGTGAAATGAATTCTTTCGCAAAGCAACAGAAACAACGCTGGGTGAACTAATGTTTTACATGAAATGTGGGGGGGTCCAAACAAAGAATTATGAAATGTGAAGGGGACACGTCCCTTTCAGATTGAATGGTGGTGACGCCCATGAAAGGGGGTAAATTTATCAGAATACCCCAGCAAGTAATGGGTGAGGGTGTTCCGGAACATGGCTGCCATCTTGTAAGCCGCCATATTGGTTTTCCAATAGGACGGCGGTCATGTGTCCTGTGGCTTTTGACTCACCCTGTACAATACACAATACACAAGCAGTATACAGGTTTCAGGTGAACAGAGACGAAGACAGATACAGGTGAAGACAGATCAATTTAAGAGGACAAAAACATGAAGACTGATAGGATGAGCAGGGACAACCAAAGCAAGTCGTAGAGTGCTGTGAAAGCTGTGACTATATACAAGTGCTAATCAACATAATAATAAAAACATGGGTGCATGAGATCAGAGGAACTCTGACTGGGTCATGTGACGTGCATTGGCTGCTGGGTAATGTTGCCATATATCATGTATGCGAATGTAATTGTGATTATATGATTCTGTCTCTTGGGATAATGGTTTGGGTTATGAAGCAGGTATACACCCCCCCACACACACCACCCATCAGGGCAGGTATAATATAAATGTCTGACCGGTACCGTCTGCTGTAAGGGTGAAGGGAAGAGGAAACAAACTGCTCCTATGCCTGGTAGTGTTTACGTATCAGGTTATGTAGCATCTACTGTTGAGGTGGAGTTGAAAAAGTTCGTGTCCAGGGTGCGACGATGAATCTGTAATGATTTTCTCAGCTTTTACAGCACACACCTTTATGCAGGGCAAACGCGAGTGCTTTGTGGTTTCCATGGAAACTATCCCCATGCTAGTATTAAAAGGTCAGGGATACCTGCAAGCCAAAACCTTTTAGAAAGGCGTTAGTGTGACTCACAAGCACAATTACATAAAACAAAAACATTCTTTCCTTATTCAGTGTAGGTTTAGTGTTTGTTGAAGAAGAAGGTCTTCAGGGTCGGATCTGATGTAACCGTTGGGTTGAAGTTTATTCACCACCTGAACAGAGAGAGAGCGAGAAGAGTCTGTCTGCATAGAAAACAAGTAGAGAAAACACAGAACGTTTAACTAATGTTAGTCTATGGTTCTGGTATGGAGAGTTTTACAAGAACCTGATTTCAACATTAAGACAGATAAGTGTTGGTAAGTGGAATGTTATCCTGTCATTAGATTTTTAGAGGTTTCTTACACTGCAGTGGTTATGGGAATGTTAATACAAACAAATTGTAATCTACTCCGAAGGTTTTTCAAAGTTTCCTGCATTACAAATGTTAAGGAAACGTTACATTTACATTTATGGCATTTGGCAGATGCTCAATCCAGAGCGACTTATAAGGTTACTGGTATTACAGGTAGGCTAACGTACTGCTAGGGGTCTTGCCCAAGGACCCTTATTAGTGAAGCACAGACCAGCTGCCAAGACCGGCAATCAAACCCAGGTCTCTCACATGGGAGCCAATGACGTTATCACTGTACCATTAAAAACCATAAAACCAAACCAAACCAAACCAGTGGTTACACTGTAAAAATGACTAGTTCCTTGATGAACTTCATAGGTTACTCAAAGAATCTAGGGGCTCCTTCAAGAACTCAAATCTTCCTCAGTGCTCACAGAGATGCCTGGAAGAACTTTTGGGATTCCTCAGTATAACATCTATATCTTCAACGAACCCATTAGAATTAATGTACTTATTATTATCATTATTTTATTTGAACATAACTGAGAAGGTTCCCCAAGGCAGCTCAAAGATGTCTTAAGGTGTATTGAGAAGGTTCCTCAAGGCACCTTAAGAGGTTCCTCCACAGTTTCAAACTGAGGAACCTACAAAAGTTCCTCAAGGATCTTCTCCTTCTAACAGTCATAGGGAGCCAGTCTTGTGACTGAAAGATCCCAGGTTCGATCACCGCGACAGACGATATTCGACTGAAGTGCCCTTGTGTGAGGCACCTAACCCACACCTGCTCCCTAGGTGCTACGGTTTGGGACTGCCACCCCTACAAAGGGTGTATTCTTTGGTATGTGTGTGTGTGTGTGTGTGTGTGTGTGTGTGTGTGTGTGTGTGTGTGTGTGTGTGTGTTTCAACGCTCGGATGTGTTAATTATGGAGGTCACATTCTTCTGGGTGCAGGCACAGTAGGAAAGTAATTCAATTTCACTTTCACGTACCTTTAAGAAACGTTTCTGTAACTGAGAAATAACATTCCCAGAACGTTCTGGACACCAAGAATTATTGCCCGTCTAATATCTAATAGTACTTCTGTATTTTTACATTGGATCAGCAGTGTAAAATGTCATGATCATATTATAACCATGTTGAATCCTAATCATGTCATGATTGAGAGAGTAATTCAATACATTAGAGTTTATTACACCTGTGACTGTGACATGGATCTAAACACATTAACCTCATCTACAGCAGACTGGCTCTGTGTAAAATCGACCCGACTGTCAGTCATAGTGTGAATTTACGGTCTATGGCTAAAAAGAATTTTGGTAACACTTCCTATGAGTTCCGTATTGATAACACATTATGAATGCATTTATAAGACATTGCGGATTTTTTTTCGTTTGGTCGTAGTGTTAGTTAGCAGTGAGTTAGCAGACAGTGCCAGTGTTACAGTGTGGAAGAATAGGATGCAATCGCAGAGAGTTTATTCATGAACAAGGCAAACAAATCCAAATCTGAAGACTGAAGAGTAAACGTGGGCAGGCAGGATGAGGCCATCGGTAAACAGTATATCAGACAGAAAAACAAGATACTGAGAACCAAACAAAGTCCAGAGTGTGTGTGTGTGTGTGTGTGTGTGTGTGTGTGTGTGTGAGATTGAGTCCAGGTTAACTGTTTATTCTGTGCTGGTGCACCTGAAGGTTGAGCTGTGCTGTGGGAGGTGTGTGTGGCAGTGTTAATGGGAAATGAAGTCCTGATCAGACTGGTGTTACAATAACAAAGGAAATACAGTCATATCAGAAATCAAGACTTATTTCAGTGTATGTTTTAGGGGATATATTCATGCTAGACCTGTTGTACCAGTTAGCCCTTATTATTATTCTGTATAAATCATATAGTTCATAAAGTCATCATTCTGTTTATGAAGTTGGATCCAGTCATGTGACCAAAACTGATTTTTATCTATTATCTAGTCTGTCTGTCTGTCTGTCTGTCTGTCTGTCTGACTGACTGTCTGTCTGCCTGACTGTCTGTCTGACTGTCTGCCTATCTGTCTGTCTGTCTGTCTGTCTGTCTGACTGACTGTCTGTCTGTCTGTCTGTCTGTCTGACTGACTGTCTGTCTGTCTGTCTGTCTGACTGACTGTCTGTCTGTCTGTCTGTCTGACTGACTGACTGTCTGTCTGTCTGTCTGTCTGACTGACTGTCTGTCTGTCTGTCTGTCTGTCTGTCTGACTGACTGTCTGTTTGTCTGTCTGTCTGTCTTTTTACTTGCTCACTTACTGTCTGTTTATTTACTCGCTATTTATTTGTTTGTGTTTATTTATTTATTTGTTTGTTTATCTATTTACTTACTTTGTTACTATTTATGTCCGTTTGTTTACTTGCTTACTTGCTATCTGTGTTTGTTTGTTTGTTTACTATTTGTTTGTTTGTATTTATTTATATATTTATTATGTATAAACATTTATTATATATTTATATAGTTACTCACAATTTATCTACCTGTTTGTTTTTGTTCTCTCGCTTACTTGATATGTGTTTGTTTATTCATTTATGTATTTACTTAGTTACTTAGAATTTGCTTGTTTACCATTTATTTATTTATTTGTATGTTTGTTTATTTTTTTGTTTATTTATTTATTTGCTTGCTTATTTATTCATTTACTATTTAATAGTTTATTTGCATTTGTTTGTTTGTTTATGTATTTATTTATTTGCGTGCTTATTTAATGATTCATTCACAGGTATTTGATTGTTGATTTGTATTTATTTATTTAGTTGATTAGTTAGTAAATCACATATCTATCTATGTATCTAGTTTTGTTTTTGTTTGTTCGTTTTTAACAGCTCTCCTTTCTAAACAAACAAACAAACAAATAAATAGCAGTATTATTTAATACAGAAACACAAAACTTCACTGTGCTGAATATACTTCCATTGCAGAAAGCTGTGTGTGTGTGTGTGTGTGTGTGTGTGTGTGTGTGTCCAGTTTCACTAATGAGTCCCCGACGCCCCTAAACAGCTTGTGGTGAAACTCCAGAATAAATGAAAATCCCATCTCTGTTTTAAAAACAGCCTCTTTAATGGCGCCTCGTCGTCTCCTCGGGCTTATAAGACGAAAAATCATTCAACATTAAAAGGAGACTATAATGAGAGTGATTCGGAGGTGACGGGACTTCGGGTGCTTAGCATTTTAATAAGCAGATAATTGGCAGGGAGAATATCGATGACCTCATGGGTGACACTCGGACTATGTGAATGATTAATTACCCAGAATGCTTTAGGATGCCAGGCTTGTTAGCCGGGTGGGCGTGGCAGGCTGCCTGTCTGTGATTATATTAATATCACTGCCCCATTTCTTCATCACTGCTCTGAAATAAGCAGAGTTGCAGCAATTAAGAGAGAACTAATGAGATTTCTGGAGCTTCTGTTAAACAACAAAGTAGAGTGTGATTAAGAGAGACAGCTCAGAGAGACGGTATCGTCCAGAGCAGTGCATTGTGGGTTTATTAAGAGGTGGGTGACTAGATCAGATTTATTCATGTGATGTGAAAGACCCAGAATGCAATGCAGTCAGTGTGTCTGACACTTATGCTGGGCTAATGCAGAGGTTCAGGTCTTTAGTTGGTGACATACAGGATGACGTGCATGACGACACTGACGGCTGTGTTAACATGAGCATACTGAAGCTAGCATATTGAGATAAGGTGAGAGAGCTGGACAGACAACAGGACTAAAGCACTGCTGAATCAGTCTCTGTAGGCCAACATCAGAGGTCATGTAAGAAACTATTAGCCAAAATCAACATAGACACACACACATACACACGCATATACACACACAGGCACACATTTGCTTGACCTGACACAATAACACACACACACACCCTCACACACACTTTATGCGCTGACATTTCTCCTTCACAACATTAGGTACTAGTCCAGCCTCTTGTCATCTCAAGACTAGACTAGTGTAGATCTCTCCTGGCTGGTTTTTCTGTGGCCCTGCAACTGATACTGGCCTACAAAGCCAAAAACAGTCCGACTCCTTCCTACCTGATGACAATATAAAATAACACACACGTGCACACACACACACACACACACACAAACACACACACTCACACACACACACTGGCATGGCCTGACCCAATAACTGACACACACAGACACACACACATGCCCTGACGCACACACTGGCATGGCCTGACACAATTACCAACACACACACACACACACACACACTGGCATGGCCTGACACAATTACCAACACACACACACACACACACACACTGGCACACCCTGACATAATAACTGACACACACATACACACCCTGACATAATAACTGACACACATACACACTCTGACATAATTGACACACATACACACACTGACAAAATAACCGACACATACATACACACACTGACATAATAACTGACCTACACATACACACCCTGACATAATAACTGACACACATACACACTCTGACATAATAACTGACACACACAAACACACCCTGATATAATAACTGACACACACATACACACCCTGACATAATAACTGACACACACTGACATAACAACTGACATACACAATGACATAATAACTGACACACACACACACACCCTGACATAATAACTGACACACACATACACACTCTGACATAATAACTGACACACACATACACACCCTGACATAATAACTGACACACACATACACACCCTGACATAACAACTGACATACACACTGACATAATAACTGACACACACACACACACACACACACACACACACACACACCCTGACATAATAGCTTGACACACACATACACACCCTGACATAATAACTGACACAAATACACACTCTGACATAATAACTGACACACACATACACACCCTGACGTAATAACTGACACACACATACACACCCTGACATAATAACTGACACACACATACACACGCTGCAGTATGCTGCAGTTATGGATGCATATTCAGTGTGTGTGTGTGTGTGTGAGAGAGAGAGAAAGAGAGAGAGAGAGAGAGAGGGGAGAGAGAGAGAGGAGAGAAAGAGAGAGACTTCAATTTGTTAAGTACACACAAAAAAAATTCAGTAAGATAAACTATAATAAAACCTGCTGATCTGTTCATGTTTGCTGATATAATAAGATCTCACTGTTCTCCTCTTTCAGCTTCATCATTACAGCTGAAATACAAAATCCTGACTGTATTGATAATAAAGTTACATTGACTATAAGCTGTTATAAATCACATTTCACACACACACACACACACACACACACACACACACACAGAGCAGGTCATTATTTTGGATGTCATAATACTCAACATCCCTCATTAAAGAGAACGGACAGGATGTGGCTGAAACGGAGACTTAACACCTTTCTCCATACTCAACCCTCAGCTTATCATTCATGATCAGCTGGTCTGCATGAACATGTCTGGGATTTCCTATGCCGGTGTCACCTGATGTTAGGGAAAAACAAAACGTCTGTCCGACTGCTGCTACGTGTCGTGTTCAGTATTGTATCAGTGATCTCTGATTTCTTTCACGACATGAAAGATGTCTGCTGCTGGTAAACATTGTGATTATTATTGTATTGTATCTCCTTGAATAGGGCCGAACACATGTCTAGACACCTCCTGGACCCGGATTTCTCAGTGTTTGTTGAGTTTTTGGTATCATATGAACTCTGCTAGTTCATCTTTCTCCTTCTTTAGCTTGCTATGGAGCTTAATATTAGCTATTAATGCTAGCTAAATGCTTAGCAAGCTTAGCAAGAGTTAATGCTAGCTCTGGAGGACACTGTTTGAAGCTAGCTAGTTAAGAGCGATATTGGCAAGTCAACATTGGATAAATTAGCTAGCTAACTTAGCTAGTCACCAGGTTTGATAAGTACATAGACCCAAGTCATGATCTTCAACTCGCTCATCTGTGTGTGTGTGTGTGTGTGTGTGTGTGTGTGTGTGTGTGTGGTTAAATTATAATGTAAGGTCATTAGAGGTCATTAGGTCATTATAGCACCAAGGATCCGGGGTTGTGGGTTCGAGCCTCACTTTGCGTTTGGCGTATTCTTCCGATATCCACATTGGTTCTGGCCGGGTGCTCCGGTTTCCTCCCACCTTTTGAAAAACATATGGTAGGCTAATTGGATGTGCAAAATTTCCCCTAGATGTGAGTGTCTGAGTGAATGGATGTGTGTATGGTACTCTGTGATGGATGGGTGTTCCAAGTTCCCTGTCCAAGGGGTGTTCCTTTTGCCCAGTGATTCCGGGTGGGCTTCAGACAAACCCTGATGGGATAAACGGATATGAGAATGACTGACTGACTGAGGTCATTAGACACACTAGCTAGTCAGTGTTAAACATTCTAGCCACCTATCTTTCGGTGTCTCCCTTTATCTTACCCTGTCTCTCTCCCTCTGTATGTCTGTCCTCTTTCTTTCTGTCTGTGTATCTGTCTCTCTCTCTCTCTCTTTCTCTCTCTCTCTCTCTCTCTCTCTCTCTCTCTCTCTCTCTCTGTGTGTGCATGTGTGTCTCTTTGTTTTTTTGTATTTCTCTCTCTCTCTCTCTCTCTCTCTCTCTCTCTCTCTCTCTCTCTTTGTGTCTATCTCTCTTTCTCTCTCTCTCTCTTTCATTCTCTCTCTCTCTCTCTCTCTCTCTATTTAATTCTCTCTCTCTCTCTGTGTCTGTCCATCTGTCTCTCTTTCTCTCTATTTCTATTTCATTCTCTCTCTCTCTCTCTCTCTCTCTCTCTCTCGCTCTCTCTCTCTCTCTCTCGTGGCGACAGGTGGCAGCTGAAAGCTGGGCATCTTACCATTTATGAGCTGCTGATTGAATTAGCAATTTTATATTAATTATTTTTGCACACACACACACTCACACACACACACACACACCACCACCACCACCACCACCAGATGAGCAGATGGGAAAGAAAAATGTGACTCCATCTCCAGCCGAGGTGCAATTTATACCGACTAACAAACGAAATCAGCTCGTCTAATGCAGCAGGCTTCACAGCGTATCAGCCGAAGTAGTGCCTCAGTTTGAGCAAGTTCATATTCACAAGGGTGACCATTTATTTTTTCTAACTTTCTCTAAATGCTGCTTTAATGAGGCTGTCTGTGAACTTTGGCTACAGAAGATCTACAGGAACTGACTCAGACTGTGACACTTCGGATATTAAATTTTTTAATAAAATTGAAGTGTATTGAATTAGTGTTCCCAGGATTTGACCTGGCAATTAATTACAAGTCTGGCTATCCAGACGGCTGTCTGGCCTTTCAGCTGCCCTCGTAGGTCCCATATTTTGACAACAATCAGCCTTAACATTAAAACCACTGACAAGTGATATAAATTACATTGATTATCCCATTTCAGTGGCACCAGTCATGGGGTGGGATACATTAAGCAGCAAGTGAACAGTCGGTTCTCAAAATTGATGTGTTGACAGCAGGAAAAATGGGCAAGCGTAAACTGTGATGCAAACTGTGATGGTTAGACAACTCAACCAAAACAAGCAAGGTTAGGTGTTCCTGGTACGTGGTGATTAATACCTACCAAAAGTGGTTCAAGGTAGGACAACCAGTGAACCGGTAACAGGGTCATGAGCACCCAAGGCTCACTGATCTGAGTGAAGACAGAAGGCTAGACCATTTGGTCAGGTCCACAGAAAGATCTGTTGCTAAAATATTGGTCCCAGGTACCACAGAAGACCACAGAGGTCTTGTGGAGTCCATGCCTCGATGTTTCAGACCATGTTTTGGTGGCTGTTTTAGCAGCTGGTTTTAATGGTTTTATGTCCAGCTGTGAAAACTACAGTTGCTGGTTGCTGTGTTTAAGTGTGCATGACTGATACGTGGGTGACTGTGAATGTGTGTTGTACTTGGAAGTAAATTTGGCAGACATGTTTGTAGGCCGCCGGGTGTTCTGGGAAATGGAGTCCGGTGCAGACTGCAGGTTATCTGTAACAGGTGTAAATCTACAGTGTCCAGGTATGAGTACACCAACCAGTCATAACATTTAATGGTGAAGTAAATTAGATTGGTGATCTTAATACAGTTGCACCTGTCAGTTCTCAAATCTCATATGTTGGAAGTAGGAAAAATGGGCAAGTGTAAGAATTTGAGCAATTGGACAAGACAAATGGTGACGTCTAGACGACTGGGTTGGAGTATCCCCTAAGCAGCAGGTCTGGTAGTGTGGTTCTAGAATGCATTGGTTAATACCTACCAAATGTGGTCCAAGGAAGGACAGCCGGTGAACTAGTGACAGGGTCATGGGTCACAAGGCTTACTAGAACTGGTGGTTTAAATGTTGTGGCTGATTGGTGTGTACACTGAAGCAAATGATAGATCAATGACCGCTTTAGGTATAACAGTGAATATGTAAAATTTTAGATATATATATATATGTATATCTGGAATGAAGAGAAACTTATCAATGAGTAATTTTTCCATTGCTTGAATTTTTATTTTTCATCAAAGTGTGTGAAAGCATTCAGGGATTTATTCGGCACAGGAAGTACAACCTGCACCTTTGAGTCTCAGCCTCATTTAGATCAACCAAAGACTGGATGCAGAGACAGAGAGACGGGTGTGTAGTACAGAAAGAGAGAGAAGGCTGTGTGTAATAGAATGAGAGAGAGAGACAGAGAGAGAGAGAGAGAGAGAGATACACTGTCTCCTGATCCAGTCGCTCTCTGTCTCAATTTCAGCCTTTAATTGGCTGTCAAAAGCTAAACCCCTGTTTCATTCATCCCAAAACCTGCTACACTCAATAAATTACACCGTCAATCACCCAGGCACTGCCTCGCTTTCTTTCATTTCTCAGCACGAAACGTTAACTACACAACTACGTCAGCTACGCCGTCTGTAACGTCTTCACACTGAGAATTCATTCAGTCAAGTAGGGCTTTGTTTAACACGTTTTATTGTTCTCTTGCTAAATGTAAATTAACATAAATGTAAATTTACAAAGTTAATTCTGTGTGTCGTAAAGTTAAATGTTTGTAGGATCTATACAGAATTATTATTTTAACCAGAAGATTCAGTTAATTAGATTTGGTGATTGATCCAAACAGGGTGAAGGTCACACCAAGGTCAAATATCTAATATATATATTAGATATATTAGGGTTGTCAAACGATTAAACTTTTTAATCGTGATTAATCGCAGCATTTCATATAGTTAATCGCGATTAATCACATTTGTTTAATTTATGTAAATGAATAAGGTTTTAAAGTGAAATGTTACAATTAAAATGGCGAACACATGTTATGCTGGGACAAGAAAAAATTCACTCACATACTAGGCAGTACTAAACATACAAAACACAAATGAAATGAAACTTCCCGTTTAACAGATCTTTCAC
>JAOVVF010000032.1:3244026-3263337 GCA_028565595.1 Duopalatinus emarginatus | reverse complement strand
ATGAACCCTCCAGCTCTACACCTTGAACTATGGGAAAACTATAAAGAATATGCTTGATTAAACAAATACATCTTCAGTCTAGACTTAAAGACTGAGATTGTGTCTGGGTCCCAAACACTGATTGGAAGGCTGTTCCATAGTTGTGGGGCTTTATAAGAAAATGATCTGCCCCCCGCTGTAGCCCTCGGATTGGCTTGCAGCCCCCGTGTGCCCCCGGGGTTAAAGCGGATAAGTACAAATTAGTGATTGCAAAATAACATTAATTCTGTATACTTTTTTCCACAAAGGTATAAACATGGGATAAGAATCCAACCTTTCAAGAAGGCCATTGTCCACATTATGGCCACTAGTGGGCGCCAAACACCAACAATTATTGCTGTGCATGTCTCGACGCTACATTAATGATTTACAATTCTTTAGACACGTTAAACAAACGTTCAGATGAATAAATAATCTGCTAACCTAGCTAAAACAGCTAAAGAAGGCTGTGTGAAGAGAAATGACTCGGTTTAAATCGTCAGACTGAGACAAAATGGATCACAATGGACATTTATTGTCTTATTAACATGTTCACAGATTTATAGAGTTTGTATAATGTGGTGTCATCTGTGTACAATATATTGTAGCACTATAAACACGTTGTGGCGTTGATTTTAATATCAAAAACACATTTCTATAGCAACACTTTATTCATAAAGTTACTGAAATACTCAAAAAATTCAGTCTTAAATGTGATTACACGGCGCAGTGTCAGTGTTAGTGTATGATTACACCTGAATAGAGTAACAGGGAGGAGAAATAACCGGTGTAATCTGGACTGTAACGGCTTTTTGTGGTCTTAACGGAAATGGAACGCGTTTGATTTTTAAAGTTTATTGAACGCACGCGACGTTCTTTTTTTTTTTTTTTTTTTTTGAAAACTACTTTTTAACGAGCTTTTCGCTCAAGGCGGGGAAAGAAAAGAGGAGGTGGTAAAAGGGAAAAGAGGGGAAAGGGGCGGGGCCAAATGGATCGTGGATGAGATAGGGAAGGTGGGAGGGAGAGTGGGGAGTGGGGGGTGGACGGAACGAGGGAGGGGGGGGGGCGCCTCCATCCAGCCGTGCGCGCGCCGATTGAAATGGTGCGTTTTTGCTGCGGGCGCGTTTTGAGGGCGCTCGCGAGGGCGCTTTCTCCCTGATAGACGTCATTTGGTTTTTTTTTTTCTTTTTTAATGGCCTACAGGAAATTTTGCCGTTACAGTTTCGAGAGACATGAGACAGAGAGAGAGAGAGAGAGACGGAGGGAAATCGCCGCATGAACCCTGTTCATGGATATAGCTTCATATTCATATAAAACATCTCCTTTATAACCACTTTACCAACAAGTTCTCTCGAGTTAGGAGTAAAAAAGGACCAGACCCGACCCGACCCGACCAGACCCGACCCGTATGTCCTGATTTTACTCCCTCTTGCCTCTCTGCAACCCCGCCTGGGGGAAATCTTACATCAGACCAAACGCCAGTGATTATACATCTGTTTTCTTCTCCTCCTCAACTCCTCAAGTCTCAAGTCCTCCTGAAGGACGTGGTTTGCCCCATCCTGGAGCAGAAGTTCCTCTGAATTCCTTCTTTGATAGGAAAACCAGCCCTGATGTTTGTCTCTAGCCAGAAGAAGGAGAAGAACATCACGTTTTCGCCTTAAGAAGAAGAGGAAAGCTTTGGCTTGGGCTGATATTCAAGGAGCTGTAATCCTCCTCTTCACCTTCATCCGCTTGAAGGCGACTCAGCAGCCTGGAGCCAGACATCTTCTCTCCTTCTTCTCCTTCTTTCTTTCTTCTTCCTGTTTTTTCCAGGAGCTCTGCTGTCAAGGTAAGTGTGTGTGTGTGTGTGTGTGTGTGTGAGAGAGAGAGAGAGAGAGAGAGAGAGAGAGTCAACAGTGATGTGAAGAACTGAAGGTCCGCTGAAATGCTCCTCTATACAGGAGAACAGTGGTGAACAGTGGTGCTGAATAACGGTGCTGTAGGACTCAGTCGGACTCATCCTGGTCTGTTTAGTGCAGTAGAATTAGGACGCGTTTCAACTGCTGGCAT
This sequence comes from Duopalatinus emarginatus, assembly GCA_028565595.1. Taxonomy (NCBI): domain Eukaryota; kingdom Metazoa; phylum Chordata; class Actinopteri; order Siluriformes; family Pimelodidae; genus Duopalatinus; species Duopalatinus emarginatus. The sequence continues at coordinate 3,261,270 of JAOVVF010000032.1, read as the reverse complement.
ACTGTTTAGTGCGCTAGTATATGCGGGGGTTTGGACGTTACCAAGGCAACGCCGGCGTATAGATCTTTAAAGCCACAGCGAGCGTTTCTGATCGATCGGTCTGCTCTGATAGACCGGTTTATAACGCGTTTCAAGTGCTTATTAGCTCAGATTTGGGTTTGGTACGATTTATTAAACCTTGTTTAATCAAACCGAATCGCGATAGTTTATAATACACACGTATTTATAATAAAAGTTATCGATTAAGGAAAACCAATCGAGCAGGATTGTCGCTGGACTACGATGTTCGAGACGGTAGGACTCATTTACACTCGTTTTAAATAGATAAAAAGGTGCTGTTTGGTTCCTGATATCTAGATACTAATTGGCAGATTGGATGTCCGATCTGTCCAGGTCTGCTTTGTAGCTCTAATTATTCTGTTATTGATTAATCAGCCTTAGATCTTTACCTGCTTTAAAACGACTGGGCACATAGAAAAGTACAGATACAGAATATATATAGTATAAAGTGACAGAAAAACTGGTAGCTAGATCAGTGTAGTAATAGGCAGGTCCCCCACAGGGCATGGACTCCACAATCAGATGTGTTTCGATAACGTTGAGATCAGGTGACTTAGGTGAGAATAACCAAATCCCAACCCAAACTCAGATCAGATCAGTGTTCCCTTAACCCTCATTTGGTGGCATCTCCGGACATGTGTGTGGTGGTGCGTTACCTTGTTGGAACACACCAGAGCCATTAGAATAAATGTGGGGCATGTGTCAGAAAGGACGCACACATAGCGTTACATCAGAGATGTTTGTAGATGCTCTACCTACCATTATGGAGCCACCACAAGCCCATGGTGATCAGGTGATAGCACTATCAATATCACTATTGAATAAGCCATGTGACCTATAAAAGCACTCCGAGACCACTATTCACAGCTTATTCTTCAGTCCTGTCTAGCTAAGAAACACCTAAATAGTGTAATGGTTGTACTGATGAATGAACACCTAGTGTATTTATTTATACAAAATCACATGCAAGAGATTTTGTCATCACTCGTAGCTGTTTTTTTAGGACAACGTTTGTGTAATCCAGCTTTTATAGTGCATCACATGTATGTACACCACTCCTCCCATTCCTGTAGGAGAGAGTGAGAGAGGCCGAGAGTGCACAGTCGTCCAGCATTAACATCAGGGTTTTTGGTTACAATCCCCCCGCAGCTATATAGAGAGGTAGAATAGCTGCATACACCAAGAATGTCTTGAGTACTGTTTGTGTGTGTATGTGTGTGTGTGTGTGTGGTTTTCTACCACAGACATGTGAATGTCTCATCCAGGCCGTGTATTAAATAAGCCTTATTGCTGAAGGCAGCGTGCCCAGAAGCATACGGGCAACACCCTGGAAAACTGGCATTATTCTAGTAAAAACACATGGAACAACTCGCCGCATACAATTCACAATGGTGCACTTTACCCCACCGCTCAAATTCCATCACCGTCGAGTCGAAGGTTTGACTCGGTAGGAACGTCAGTACACAGGTTTCAAAGAGACACAGGTTATGTGTGAAGTCTGTAACTTTAATTTAAGATGTTTTGCTGTAGTTCCTTTGACCAAAGATATTTTCATTTTATAGAATAATAAAAAAAAATACAATAAAAAAGAAAGAAAAAAAATGTAAAAAAAAAAAAAAAAACATATGATGTAAAAGTTGTATCCATCTTAAAGGTTTTGTATTATTTTAAAAATTATTGTAATTATAAAAAACTTTAAGGCAGGTGCTTTATATATATACACACATAAGAAAATAAAAAATAAAAATATGAAAAAATAAAAAGATAAAATATTATGTATTAGTCTGTGACATCAGATTTTGTGCAAAATATACAAAAGAGAGTCAACCAAAGTTCTCAGTTTTATTATTTTCCCTTGTTTATCGCAAATAGGTATAAAAATATTTATATTTTTACTAACCAATCTCCATTATGTTCAACTTCTAATGTGACTCTTCCGCATACACCGATTCATCCCATCACCAAAAGTCCTCAATGCTGAGCTCTGACTCTACGGTCCCACAGCCAGGCTTCTCTGGATTGAAATGACCTCCATGTAGAAGTGCCCAGAGGCTGAGCGCGAGCATCGAATGGGACAATTGTACACAACCCACAACCGCAGTGCTGCATTGTAGTTTAGCGATATGACAGCAGACACGTCCCATGTCTTTGCCCTGAGGGTCAAACCATACACAAACCTCATGATCCGGTTTCTATCCCAGATTTGTTATCAGGGTTTTGGTTGAACCCTTTAAATATTAAAAGTAAAGACATGACAGACGCAGTGTGAGGCATTAATAGGTGTGTGAGTGTAATATTACTCCTGTATAGGGAGTAAAACCAGTCCAGGTTTGGGGTTATTCACTGAGGATAATGGTTTTATCAAGTCCTCTTCATATCTGTGAGACGCACAAGGAGATTCGGTCTGTAGGCACTGAAACACCGAACACTGATTAGGAATCATCTGTCCGGTGCGTCACTTCGCTTTCACTTGCCAGTGTCAATCTGAGACCGAGTCAAGAAATTAGCACCAGGTCAACACCTGGCCGTCGTGCTGTGAGTGGCTTGTGAGTATTTTTAGCCGTCCTGAATGATCTCAGTAAGTCAAGGCGATTGAACTTGCCCCATGAGCCCCGGATCCAAGGAGCTTCATTCCACCTCGACTTACTTCTGCTTACTGATTAACAGAAAATGTCAGACTGTGGTCGTGAACACGGGTTGGTATGCATGCGTATGCACCACCACCACCACCACCACCACCTCCACCCCCCCATTACTCCCCACCCCTTTCTTCTCGAAATTCTCAGATTGGTTGCACAGAGCGTCTGAGCCTATCACGTCTAACACCTAGCACGCGACCTTTAATTAGGAACTCGTAAGCTTTTCTCTTTGCCTCTCTGTCTCTTTCCCCCAGAGGCAAACACCTTAGCGTCCGTGTCTCCGCATCGCTAATAAACATGTTTCCATTCTGCCCCCGGGCTGCGCCGGTGAAAAGACGACACAAACACACTTAATTAGAGCCTTGGCAATAATTTGTAAGCTAAATACGCGGCGGGGCAGATGAGGAAGCGAGCTGATAAAGGGCGAGGAAGACGGAAAAAAGCTGCGAGAGATCCTGACGTGCCACAGCAGCCACACTGAGCTCTCTTTTTTTTTTTCCATGGCTTTCCCGTTTGTCTGTTTCCAGGAAGGAAGAAGCATGTCGCGCTTGTCTCTGACCCGCTCGCCGGTCTCTCCCCTGGCAGCGCAGGGCATCCCGCTGCCAGCCCAGCTCACCAAAGCCAACGCTCCGGTGCACATCGACGTGGGGGGGCACATGTACACGAGCAGCTTGGCCACACTCACCAAGTACCCTGACTCCAGGTAAGACGTTCAGTCTGCTCAGCTTTTTCCTTTACATCCTTTTATCATTTAGACCTTCTTGCTCCTCGGTGTAGATGTTGTGTCCTGTGTGTTTCCACACACCGTCCGGTATTAGATTGTGTGATAAATAATTGATGCGTTATTACCATGTTATATGCAATAAATACATGAATAACTGAACATATTTTATTCATCACGCCGCATATTTATTTCACTACATAAATCCGAGTCCTGTTACTCTCTCTCTGGATGTTGTCGTGATCCTTAAGGCACGATATTTCATCCCATTTCATCTATATGCACTGGATTAAAAAAAAAAAAAAAAAAGAGATTAGACTCCATCCTCCTCCGTCCTTCTTATTACGCATGCCAAGTGGTGTACGGTAATTACTGCCAACAAACACTCACGCCGGAGCCACAGCGCTCTCCTGTGCACCTCATTATGCGTGAAACAAGACCCTGGCAATTATATACGTATATATAATACCAGTCTTCTACCAGCTATAATGAGATGCAACTTCTGGGTCATGGCTTCAAACTCATTAGAGACTTTTATACCTCTTCAGGCTTATTTTTCTCGTCTGTGTGTTAAGAACCCGTATATGCAGACCTACACTGATCCACTTCATCACATCACATCACATTTCATTATATTACATTACATTACATTACGTAGCAGTAGGTGATTTGTGGATGCCAGCCGGTATGAGAGCTACAGGGCTGAGGAACATGTCCAAAATCTCAGTCTATAAAAGTATTAAAAAAAAAAATTTTTCTTTTTTTTTTTTTGTCCTTTAAATTTCTGTCATGGTTGAATTTGTAATAGTCCGTCATTCTGTTATTTGCTTTGTCCATCAGAATTTTTAATACATTATGTGGAATTTTTTTTAAGATCACACCCAGGACAGTCCAAAAATAAAGACCCGTATATTATTTAATAGTGGACATTTATTGTCAAAGACAATGACGGGAAATTGAACCTCGTTCCACAAGCTCACCCGTCTACCAAAAACTCTACCAAGGTACACATATAACCCAGTGTTCATAATAGTAACAATTCCCAGCATGAACATGTCAATAAGACGTGTAAATTGGTCCTTACCGGCTCTCCACATCTGTCAGCAAGTACGTTCATTCCAGCTGCTGACGTTTAGAGACAGAAAACTTTCAAAAGTCTGATAGAAAGTTGACGAGGCGGAATCGATGTTTCCTTTGCCGCCGTCAAGCTGCTTTAGGAAATCAAACGACGCTTCATTTATACTCCTGAGGAGTAACGCCCAAGGCTTGTTTTATCTAGTTTCGTTTTTATTTATTACCTTTCCCTAGTCACATTTTGTGTTCCCAGTCAGAGCCGATTTTTTTTTATTGAATCTGATCTAAAATTCGCAATGTGTTAACGTACACTGAAGTGCCAGAAAAACTGGTACACCAGTCTTACACTTGGTAGGTCCCCTACAGCAGCATAGAAATAACGTTCCTGCAGAACGCTCCACAATTCTCTTGTATTCCGAGGTGTAGGATTTCTGTGTTCCACAGCGCAATAAATATCATCCCAGATGTGTTCAGTGATGTTAGGATCTCACGTCTGAATGACAAAACTACAAACTCAGATAAGTGTTCCTCTGATCATAATTTGGTGTTTCGGGACGTGTGTGGTGGCGCGTCGTCCTGTTAGAAGAGGCCATTTCATAATGAACGCAGGACATTGGTGTAACTGGTGTAACTGCTCAGAAAAGTGGCACACGTAGCGTTCACCTGTCAGAGATGTTTGTAGATGTACCAGGGGTCCCATGGAATGCCAGCTAAACAAAGCTTATAACATTATGGAGCCACCAGCACCAGTCACTTGAGCTTTTTCATGGTTTTGTACCAGTTTTCGTGACACTTTAGTGTATAAGTTACTATGAAGCTTATTATTAAATTGCGACATTGTTGCATTTGAAATGTAATGAAATGTCGTAAGTAACCAGACGTGCTACTATGAAGTTATGACATTTATTGAACAGCAATGTGGAACGATAATTTTATTTTATAACTAAAATACAATGATAAAGAATTTTAGGTCGCCTGATTATAATTCTTATAATTCTGAAATTTCTATATCATCATAGCCACATTGTTGTTAGGCATCGTTTCCATTTTTTCAGGCCACCTCTCGCTCCCACACGCTCCCGCGTCCTCGCACCGGCACGCAGGTGGTTAAAGAAAGCGCCGACGGGGCGGGCGGCAAGCTAAGAACAAGGTTAAAGGACTTTTAAGCTGATGATGTCTTTTAATAGATTGATCTGTTAATAATGTAGTGAGGGAAGAGAAAGTTAGTGCAGTAAGTAATGGGGCGGCATCCGTCTTGCTCTCTGGCGGCCGCGTGAAGAGACAGAGGCCATGAAACATTGATGGAGAGCGCCGGAAGGGTCGGGCCTCGCGCTTCTGACACGCATCAGTTACACGCAACAGACAGGAGCTTAAAGAGAATCAGCGCTAATGAACACGAGGCCCCGCTCAGCGCAGCAGAGGCGCGTGGGGATTCAGACAATCAGTCTCTCTGGGGAGAAAAGTTAGATCCGAGATCTGAGGTTAATAGTGGATTGGCTTGATGTTTCTTAACTCCATTAGCGCCGTCACTTTAAAATACTGCGTGTTGCGTTAAGGAGGAAGAAAGACCAGGAAGAACTGAAGATCTGAAACAACAGGCCGTATTTTCAGACAGGCCCGAATGCACTCCGTTCAGAAGAGAGAACTCTAGTTAAAATGATCTCAAACGCAGACGTCTGGTCATTTTTAACACCTGGTCCTGGTTAGCACAAGCACAAGTCTGTCTGTCTATCCAACATCCACACACAATTCACAGCTCACAATGTCTCAGTATCACACGTCTCTGTATTAATACAGTACCTGACTGGAGGTCTAGTGAATCTGAATCTGAATCTGAATCTGAATGACACCCAAAAAAACAAGGTTCTAACCCGTGGTGAATCTGTGTCACCTGGTGAACCTGTGCAGGTTTAATAAACACCTGAAAATCACCAGGAGGTCGTGAGAACATCAGTGTGGGTCGCGGTAGTGATTTCCCAGTTAGTAACTGAGTGAGTTACAGGTAAAAAACATGGCTGAATATGTGTAATAGTTTATGGAGAAGTTTCCGTACAGTACATTATGTGTGTGATCGTTATCATAGGATCAGTCTTTCAACACACACACACTCTTTTTTTATTAATAGTAGTTTTTTTCTGGTGCACATTGAATTGTAATATGTATTTTTGTGTAACATATTTATAACATGACCTGGTGATCTGGTGAATATATATATATATATATATATATATATAAGTGGCAAAAAACTGGTCTGATAATCTAATACGTAGGTCCCCTATGGGGCATGGACTCCACCGAGTTTGTGGAAATATTCTGCATACGATAAACACCAGACTTCCTTCAAAACAGATTCACAATCCTGTTGTATTCCGAGTTGTCGGATTTCTGTGTTCCACACCGCGTAGCATGACTTCCAGATGTGTTCAATAACGTTGAGATCTGGTGACTTAGGTGGGAACGACAAAAGGGTGTCTGGATTCTCAGTTAGAGATAACATGAGCAGTTTGGTCATCCAGAAGAGACTCAGAGTACAGTCACGTCTCCTCTAGGTCCAGAGGTGGTCAGTCGAGGTGGTTCAGTAGACCTGAGCTGAGCTGTTCCAGACATGTCCAACCAGGAGGAGACGCAGAAAGACACAGGACACGCTGGAGAAATGATACGTCTCAGCTGGCCTGGGAAATGCCTCGGCGTCCTCCCGGAGGAGTCAGAACAGACAGCTGGGGAACGGGAGGTCTGGGACTTTTTACTTGGGCTGCTTTATCCAGAAACCTGAAACGAGGAGAAATCTGAGTCATAAATAAGTCTTTATTACAGCGATGGGGTGTGTTTACACACTATTATGGTATTTATCTGATTTGGGTGGTACAAATCATTTAGCCAAGTAATTGTATTTCTTCTACATGCATGTGGTGTGTGTGTGTGTGTGTGTGTTTATTGGAAGCCATATAGATTACATTTTCTACTGACCCGATTCATTCTGATTTGCTGTACAGGTTCTGAATGTTGTATAACACCTACTACATCGGGCTGTATTAATGAGTGTGTGTGTGTGTGTGTGTGTGTGTGTGGAAGCGACCCACACTGCCGTCATTCCCAAACAACACCACAGATCAATCACCGAGCTTCATACACACATCAGTGTACTGTATGTCCAAGCAGATCTCTTACACCAGATCACCACCTCTCTCGCTCTCTCTCTCTCTCTCTCTCTCTCTCTCTCTCTCTCTCTCTCTCTCTCTGTCTGTCTCTTTATCGAAAGCCAAAAGAGAATCCCATCCTCCCCAGATAATCAGGAAAGAAGATGCTGATTGAGTAAAAAGAAGTGAACTAGAGAGAGATAAACAGAAAGTAGGACGCATAGACGTGTACAGACGGACAGCAAACAAGTGAAAGGAGAGAGAGAGAGAGAGAGAGAGAGAGAGAAAGGGCAAAGCGTTGAGAAAGAGAGAGAGGGAGGGAATGGGAAAAGGAAAGGAAAGAAAAACAGGCAGCATTTTAATTGCTTTTTTAAAAAAAAAAGTGGAGATGAAAAACAGAGTTGGCCCTCAGGCGCATGGTGAAATTCTAGCTGGAAGAATTGCAAGAGCATATGAGAAAGGAAGACCCGAGGCACAACAGGGAGATGAGTATTGGTTTTTTATAAAGCATTTTGCATCGATTTCCAGAGGAGGGCAAAAAAGAAGGGACAGGGAGAGAGCGAGGGAGACGGCGGCGCCGAAAGAGGGAGCGAGAGGCGTAACGCGTACAGAGAAGCAGAGGGAAGAAGAAAAGGCTGACTCTCGCGCAGAGATTCAAGACGCAGAGATAAAGAGGACACGTAGACACGCAGAGCGTCATTTCTTAGTGTCCTAAAGCAGCATCAGACTCGCACGGATAACAGATAACAGCCGCTTCTGTTAACAGGTCTGTCGCAAACGTGTGTAAAGTGAAGTGAAAGCGAACTATTTGCCTTGTGTGATCGCACACAGAGAAATGTGACCTCCACTTTTAACCCACCAGTGAACACTAGGGGGCAGTGAACACACTCACCCGGAGTGGCGGGCAGCCCTAAACCACGGCACCCGGGGAGCAGTTGGTGGAGGTGTGTGTGTGTGTGTGTGTGTGATAACCTTTGCAATATTAAAATCCAAGGCACTAATGTCAGTTTGCATAATATTTTCAGCTTCAGTAAGATTCACTGAGTGCGAGACAGAAATACACCAGACGGATGCCAGTTCATGGCCGGGCAACCGGCACTCACATCTGTACCCAGGGGCAATTCAGCGTAGCTGGAGGACATGCTTTTTCTTTATGTAGAGGTGGGACGAAACCAGAGAACACAGAGACAGTAAGCCGTGGTCAGGGTTAAATCAGGGGCAGTTGGAGTATATGTTGTATATCTTAATATATACACTGAAGATGTGGAAAAACTGGTACAAACGAGCCTATGCAAAAAAAAAAAATTAATACCACCTATGAACATCAGACAGGGTGTATATAAAGCTCTAGACATCTGTGGAAGCTTCTAGAGCTGTGAGAATGGCAAGTTATCACAATTTAAGATTTTCAACATGGTTTTAATAGTAGAAGAGAAGTCTAACTTTCACATACAACCATTTCAAAACCTCAAACCTACGACAGCAGTGGTTGCTGTGGAAAGACTCCGGGTGAACTTGAGCAGAGTCGGCTGGCAAGAATCGTTTCACGAGATGAAAAACGTCTTCAAGCAGCATCAGAATTCAGTACCGGGGCCTCCGCAGACATCAGCGTGAGGACGATTGCTGCAACCCAGCGCTTCCACTGGTGCGAGTTCACAGAACATGTGACTCGTTGAGAAAGGTATACAAGGTCAATGTTTTATCATCACATCAGTCAGGTCTGAGTCTTCAATGGTGGACGTTTTTATGGAGTACACACCAGGCCTGGGTCTAAATATAGACAGTAGTGCACACTCTGTTTTCTAGCTCCCTAGAGGGGAAGGGGGGGGGTGATCTGTACAATAAGCTTGCTGTATCTCTTACAAGCTTCAAAAGTTTGCTTTGTCAGCTCGGAGAGAGAGAGAGAGAGAGACGGGAGAGTGTGCCTTTAAAATAAGGTCACTACTCGTCTTGTGCTGTTAAAGATGCTGAATTGGACAGATACTCCTTGTAGTGTGATTCCTCCCACAGCCGCCGAGCATTGCAGAGAGAGAAAGAGAGAGAGAGAGAGAGAGAGAGAGAGAGAGCCCGTAATAGAAATTTAATTCCATTCATCTCGGAGCTTTAGGCTTCGGCACAAACACACCTGTGTGCATTGAATCTCCCACTGATGCCTTTGTTCCCGCCGTTCACGCTCTGTCTCTCTGTTTAGCTTCATAACGAGCTACGACAAGCACTCGCACGGGAAAGAGCTCCAACTCTCCCGCGATTCCCTTTGAAATCAGCTGACCAGGCCGAGATTACATCAGCGCTGCGATAACACCGGCTCCACCGAGAGCTTCAGGAAGTCGGGCAGGAAGCAGCATTCATGTCAGATTTAGTACTCGGGATTAAGAGTCCATTAAACACAATCAGGGCTGCAATAAAACGTCATTTCAAATGTCTGGAATGATCAAACGTTTCCCCTGAAGAGGATGAGGAGGAGGACAAAGAAGAGCCCGGTGATCACTGGAGGTCTCGAGGGTTTTGATAGAAAGCTGAGAGAAACCTACAAAGCGGAGGGATTGGTTGTCATTTGGCTGTGAACTGAATGGTGCAATAATGAATCGATACAGAGAAGGATCATCAGCTGTGTTTCGGATCACAAGTGCATCTCCAAAGTGACCACTCACTTGACCAGCTGACCATTGGCCTACATCACTGCCGATAGAAAGTCCAGACAAGTACTAGATTTGTTTAGCTAAGAAAAAAACGTCACGTCCAGCACTGATGATGTATATTCATGTTATGTCCTTGTTGGGGAATGGTAGCATTTACACTATAAATTATATATAATCAAATGAGTCTCAAACTACCAGTAATTAAACCCAAGCATGCACTAAAGTCCTAGACAAACTGGTACAGACGAGCCTATGTGAAATACACAGCAACACCATTGGTTGTGTCCACCAGTGCACATATACAGCTTCATAACATTATAGGGTTTGTTTAACTGCTCTTCCACGGGACCCCTGGTACATCTAAAACGTCTCTGACAGGTGAACTACGTGGTCATGTCCTGCATTCATTCTGATGGGTTTGTCCTCTTCCAAAAGGACAGTGCACCACTATACACGTCCAGAGACGCCAAATTATAGTTAGAGGAAGACTTGTCTGTCTGAGTTTGGGGGTTTGGGCATTCACACCTAAGTCATCTGATCTCAGAATTGCCTCATTTTCTAGACAACGAATCCACAAGCTCGTAGAGTCTCAGTTTTTCTGGCACTTCAGTGTAAACAGGGTATTTGATGCTTTAGTGCTGTTTTAAGCCTCGTGGTCCAGAGACACCCTTTAAAACATTTAAAGCAGACAAATATTTAATTGTGATGTACCCATCATTTTGAAATGATGCCTGCACTGTTAGATTAGACTTTTTTTTAAAATTAAATTACATAAAATTATTTTTTTTAAGTTTACGCAACACATTTTTTTTTCATATTTGATTTTTATATAATAATGATAATAATTATAATTAACTGCACACATGGATTATTTTGCGTGTGCACACTGATGTTTGTGTTAAATGAACCCCTCTGAGTGTACGAGTGTAAGGAGACGGTGTTCACTGGGAATAATTAATAGTGATCGGGAGAGTTTAGAAATCACGGAGCTGGTTTTAAATAATTAAATAAATAAGTGGGTAAATAAATAAATACATAAATAAATAAATAGTGCCATTTGTGTGTGTGTGTGTGTGTGTGTGTGTGTGTGTGTGTGTATGGTAGCATGTAGCATGACCGTGACTCATTTGATTGTGACCTTAGCACTCTTGCTAGACCCTCTTTTCCTCTGCCAGAGAATTCAGCATTATCTTGTTCTCTCCCCAACAAAAAAAAACAAAAAACAGAGAAATACTTCAAACTAGTCTCCATGCTCCAGAATTGTGCCTTAAGCCGCTCCTTTCAACCCTGAGTGCTAATACGCTTCTGGCTCACTGCTAATAAAATGGAAAAAGAAATGGTAATTGTTTCATGCATTTGAAGGAGGCCAGCCGTACTCCATTAACCATGTGTGTGTGTGTGTGTGTGTGTGTGTGTGAACGCGTTTTAATTTTCAGGATCAGTCGTCTCTTTAACGGCACCGAGCCCATCGTGCTGGACAGTCTGAAGCAGCACTATTTCATCGACAGAGACGGAGAGATTTTCCGTTACATCCTCAGCTTCCTCAGGACCTGCAAGCTGTTGCTGCCTGAAGACTTCAAGGTAAAAAAAAAACGATTTAGATTTCTGACAACACACACCAATCTGCCGTAACATTAAGACCTCTGAGAGGTGCAGGGAATAGCATTGGTGTTTTAATTACACTGACACCTGCTAAGGGGAGGAATAAGTTAGGCAGCAAGAGGAAGTGTCAGTTCTCAAAGTTAATGTGATGGAAGACAGAAAAATGGGCAAGCAGAAAGATCTGAGTGACTTTGACAATGGGTGAACTGTGATCTCCAAGAAAGGACAAGCAGTGAACCAGAGACTGGGTCATTGGAGAGTTTTTAATTTTAGCTTCTATACAAATAGTGTTTATAACAAGTTTATAACAACAGACACGGTCCTACAGTTCCTGCCTCGGTTTCATATACACAGCTTTTAATAAGTATTTATTTATACTGCAATTATTTTGGATTATTATCAGAACATGTCCATACAAAGAAGGCGTCATCTAGGTGCCTATCATCCTCACAGCTCGCCCTCTCTCTCTCTTTCTCTTTCTGTTTCTCTCTCTGATCTTGTTCTGTCTCGTGTTTTCCTTTCCTTTTTTTGCTGTCAGTAACACAAAGGGCCTTTTACTGTAGACGATATGAATAAAAACATATACAAATCATCTTGCTCAACGTATGAATTATGTAAACCGTGGACTTTCTGTCTCTGGCCCTTGTTTCTGTCGTTATTTTACACACACACACACACACACACACACACACACACACACACACACACACACTAACCCTAACCTTAGTAATGCAGAGAAAACTTTTATTTTATTTTATTTTATTTTATTTTATTTTATTTTATTTTATTTTATTTTTGATTTAATTATTTTTTTATTCAATTTTTTTTTTTTTTATGTAAAAACGTGACTAGTTCCTCACTAGTTCCTCACTAGGGAACCAGCCAAATGACTCCAGGATGTCCAAATGATTAGACATTTCTCCATTTTGGTCCCCACCAAGAGATACAAACCTGCCCCCCCCCCAAACACACACACACACACACACACACACACAGAGAGAGAGAGAGAAAGAGAGAGAGAGAGAGAGCAGATTAACTCAGGAAGGCTGCACACACGTGGCTCCTATAACACTCTCTGCATGAGGAAACCGCTCCACCTGGCTATGCTTCACACACACACACACACAGCTGCCTTCACACTACGTAATAATCAGCGTATGAACCGTCCAGTACAAGCGCACTGACAAAATGTGGGTTTTAGTGGAAAGCTCTCGGGACAGAAAATAGAATCCGCAGGCTTCAGAAATGAAGATGTTATGAACTGGATGTCAAGCCCAAGGTTTCTGCTGGTGTATCACAAGACAAGCGGTCTGGTCTATAACAACCTTACCTCCGTTTAGTCCTGTTCTGATCTTTAAATGTCGGGTTTATGCAGACCGCTCAGAATTCCGCACTGTGTAGGTGTAATCACGTACAGAAGATCAGTCTAGGTTACTGAAGACATTTACTGGGTTACTGCGCTGGTCCCAATTCAGGGGCCGCTGAATTGCACATTTAAATCCAAGACGTGTCAAACCAATCTCTAGTACATCGGGACATCATTTGTAATCATCGTCCACATACCTGTGTTATTCGCGTGACCTCTGAAAGAGGAAACACGGTGACTTACTGCGTGTCCTTATCAGCATGACATCACCGCTCGGCATGGCCCCAGGCATCGGTACCACACCCCGGCACAGGCAGCGGCCGTGTTCCTTCAAGTCAGTGAACAGATTTCATTCGCAGCTGTGCAAAATACAGTCGTTGACGAATGTGAGAGCAATTACGAGAATTACACGCCGCTAGGTCACATCAGTAACACCCTGGCCCTGAATGTCGACTTCAGGAGGACCAACCCAACCAAACACCACTCCTCATCAAGGACACGGCAGTGGAGATAGTCAGCAAAACCAAATTTAAAGTTCCTGGGGTACAGAGAATGGGCACTTTGGTTTGGTCCACTCACACGGTTAAAAGAGCTCAGTGCACGCACTCCCCCCCCCCCACTACACAACACACACACACACACACACTCCAACACACACACACACACACACTCTCCCTCCGATTCTCACCACCTTCTACTGAGGCACTGTAGAGAGCATACTGACCAGTGGCAAATCTGTCTGGGCCGGAGGCTACAGTGCCTCTGACTGGACGTCACTGTAGAGGGATCTTTTGAAAGAAGCTGCCCAGGTACTAGTCCAGTCTCTCCTGGCTCGTCTTTCCATGCCTGCCATCAGGCACCTGCAACTAGTCCAGAATCGATTCGGTTTTACACCCTCGCTGTGAATCCTTCACTGGCTTATGTATAAAACCCTGATCATGGCCTACAAAGCCAAAAAACGGTCCAGCTCCTTCCTACCTGAAGGCACTAGTTAAGACCAGGTACACACCCAGAGCCCTTCGTGGTTCAAGTACGGCCCGACTTGATGTGTGTGTCTATGTGTGTAGCAGTAAAGAACACACACTGTTTATAATACGAAGTAGTGCAGTGTATATGAGGATAAAGCGGAGATTGAAGTGTTTCATTCGAGTAAAATCGAGTCGATGAGAGCTTGTGATTGGTCTTGCAGTGGTTGAGTGGTTCGCTGAGAGAGAGAGAGAGAGAGAGAGAGAGAGAGGAAAATTGCTGATCATTTTGAAAGACAGATAGAAGATTAGACTGAGACGTAGGGATTGATTTGAGAGGGAGGCAAAGATGACGCCATTCATACCCCCATGTTAAAGAGGACAACGTTTATTTATTTATTTGTTTGTTTGTTTGTTTGTTTATTTTTATGAATAAAAAAATGTTTTTGAAAATAAGTTAAAAAAAAGTGACTCATTGACCAGTGTGCTTGCACACAGGAATTTGACCTCCGCATATAACACTCGAGGGGACAGTGACACCAATGTTGGTAAAGATGTATGGGTGCCAGTCAATTCCAATGGTCTTCAATGCGCTTGAGGGTTGAGGGTCAGGACTCTAACGCAGGACAGTAAAGGTCTTCCACTCCAAACTGAACACACCATGTATTCACGGAGCTCGCTTTGTACACACTGTCACGCTGGAACAGTGGAACTCACGGTTCCAGTAAAGGGAAATTATAATATAATGCCACAGCATGCCACAACCGCTTCAGACTTGTGTAGAGGTCAGGTGTCCACATATTCTTGGCCTCATCGCTCTGCCTCTAATTACAAGCTTTCTTCAAGCTGTTTGTGGTGTTAGGGTTGAGTTTCCCGGTGGTATTGGTGGAGTACCATTCGCCGCCGTACCAGATGACTGTCTGTTTCAGCAGGAGCGTGTAAAGAACTCGTCGTCATCTTTCACGCCCTGATCTGTTATTTATTAGCAGAGCCTGTTTATGGACGTGTAGTAAAAAGTAGACAGTCTGTAAGTTGTTTGGAAACAGTCGACCTAGTGTATAGCTCACGCCTGAAGCATCATGGACGGCTTATTTTTGTTTCCCATCATCACAGACGTCTGGACGAATGTAAACGAAAGCTTCGTGTCCACTGTGTCATTTGATCACTACAGAACAACTTACTACTGTGCTACACAGCTCCGGGGATCTGGGGTTGTGGGTTCGATCTTCGCGTCCGTCTCCTGAATAACACATGATAGGTGGATCGGATGTGATAAATCGCCCTGGGTGTGAGTGTGTAAGTAAATCGGTGTTTGTGCAGTACCTTGCATTGTATTGGTGCCTAGTCCCAGGGGGCGGGGTTCCTTCCTCGTGTCCAGCGATTCCGAGCAGGCTCTGGACAAATCATGTCCATGATGGATGAAGCGGATAAGAGAACGACTGACATCTCTAAATGATGTCGCTCTTTCTTCTCTTCTTTCTTATCCTTGGTGCCCCCCCCCCTTTTCCTTTCTCTCTCTGGTTCACTCTGTTTTACAGTCTCGTCCCCGTTTCTCTCCGAAAATCTGCGTTTTATTTATTTTAAAGTAACGACCCACCCAATATTAGTGAAGCTGTGTTAGTCTCGTCCTCCATGTAAAAGCAGACGAATCTCAGTCTGGCTCTTGTAATGAGGTGCAGTCTGTTTAGTGGAGACACGCCTCAAGAGAACAGGAAGTGTCGAACAGCTACCAGTTGAAGGACCAGTTATTTGAGCGAGGGTTGGAGGTGGTCACCGGGTGGCTCGTTTTTTTTATTACTAAAACATGAGCAACATTTTGCAAAGGCTGAAGCGTAACTTCTGCGCACGACTAGTGCAACAGTTATCATCTTTTTAGGAACTATTGCTGTGGTGTTACCTCATTTACCAAAGTAAAAGACAGATTTGCACTTGAAATCTCCTCCAGCCAGAGGGCTTGCTGCAGTGTCGTCATGCTGCCAGAAGATCTCTTTCGAAATAACAGCTCGGCTCTCAGTCTCCCTTTAGTTTCCTCTTGTGATGCCTATCTCTTTCTCCCGCTTTCTCTCTATCTCTCTCTTGCTGCATCATTATTTCGGAGCTCAAAGAGCGTGAGCCTGAACGGAATTATGTTTGTGAGTCACCCTCACGTCTCTCTTTACACCCCGAGTTCAAATACGTTAGGAGGTTTGTGTTGGAGAGAGGTGATTTAGTCGGGCGTTTTGTCCAGCTTTGATGTAGTTCTTGCTAAGAATAGTGGAGATGTAGATCGAGGCGAGAGCAGACAGAGGAAGAGAGGACAAGGGGAAAAATTAGACTGTGGTACTTTGACGATGCTGTTTTAGTCGTTAATGAAAACTTTAGCATCACTCTGTTCAACGAGGGAGTGAAGGTTCAGTGTCTACGTTTTTTTTTTTTTCATTTTCTGTCTTGACCTGGTAACATGGAATTCACAGTCTATTTAATGATGGTCAGGAATATCAAGGATGTGAATGAGGTGAGAGTGTAAATTCAATTCAGTTCAATTTTATTTCTATAGCACTGTTAACAACGAACATTGTCCTAAAGCAGTTTTGCAGAAATTTAGGATCTGTATTAGACATTTGTATACATTTTATTCCTGATGAGAAGGCGGTGGTGACAGTGACAAGGAAAAACTCCCTGAGAAAAAAAACGTTAAAAGCAACCAAACTCAAAAGGAAACCCGACTCATCAGATTGATTTATCTTAAAATAAATTAATTGCCTTGACATGCCTAACATTTTTTACATGTTCTCAGAAATAGAACATGTTCAGAAACAGACAATTTGCATTGCTTTTAGATTTTGTAAATAATTATCTCATATTTTTCTCAGATAAGTGTCACAGTCCTCTTCTTAAACATACTTAATGTACTTATATATACAGTACTGTGTAAAAGTCTTAGGCACGTACAAAGAAATGTTGTAAAGAAGTTTTTACTATTTAAAAGACAAACGCCACAATGAGCTGTAAATAGTCGTTAGTAAAGAAAGTCAGGATTCGGTGTGACTGCACTTAGCCGT
>JAOVVF010000032.1:3203407-3219571 GCA_028565595.1 Duopalatinus emarginatus | reverse complement strand
GTGAGCTTATGCATACAGAAGTGGGCGGGAGCGCTTACGTCCAAGTGTGTTACACTGCATGAGCAGCAGCCTATAAAAATGTGACGGCTGTGGCATGTGACTTGGAGAAAGCATGGGATGGTCAACAACCTGACTGGTAGCTGTGGTATGACAGGGACAGAGATTTAACTGATAAGTTGGAATTGGATCAGAAAAAAAAATCGTTCAGTTGAATTAAATCGTACACAAGTTTTTTGGTTTTTTTTTACGTTACATACATGTAGTCGATTAGCCAAGACGTTCTGAGACGTATCTGAGATGATGATGATTAAATCCCAGCAAACACAGAATGTTATCCTAGCGTTAGTCTAGGGTTCTCCTATGGTCAGATTTATAAGGACCTTTTCTCAGCATTTAGAGAAGTAAGTGCTGGTAAATGGAATGTTATCCTGTCATGAGGCTTTCGAAAGGTTTGCTGTACTGTAATAGTTAAGGGGAGCGTTAATATGATTACACTGGAACGTTTCCCAAAGGTTCTCGTAAGGTGTCCACATTACAAACGTTACGAAAACGTTCTGTAAACCAAAACATGCAACAAAAACATTATTATTATTATTATTATTACATTAAAAAAAAAATCCTGGCAAACCAAACAACTTGAAGAAATGTTCTTATAACCATAAAGTAATGTTTCCAGAACGTTTTGGAAACCAAATCGTGTTAGCTGGGAATCTAATATAATAGCATGATATATGATAGGGCTGTGCGATATGATGATATATATCATCTATATAGATATAAAACATCTATTTTTATAATGTCGCAAAATACACAATTTACTGCAGTCGTTTTGTTGTTTGGACGACACGTTAAGGTGGCGCACACACAAACACGTAGGAGATGACAGTGCACACCAGACTAATTCCAAGGAGCTCGTACCTAAAGGGTCTGTTTATCTTTTGGTCATTCGATTTACATTTCAGAAACTGAAATTAAAAAATGAAAAACAAACCATTATTTGATTTTCAAAATCCAAATACAAAACTAGACAGTAATTTTGCGTTTTCTTTGCCAGAAATAACAAATACAAAATATAAAAGTGAATCAGATCTTTTCTTTCTTCACAAAACAGAAAATAAAATCACAATGAAACAAAAACAGGAAAATGTCTGGTTTTTCTCAAACCGGACGTTTACGCTCACAAGTGCGTTGTCAAGTTAACTGAAGGCACCTACAACTCATGCTTTTTTACTGTTAAGTCCTCTTCCCGCAGCACACCATACGGCAAAAAAAATTTTTTATCTTTAATTCAATGTATAGACATCAACGTTTTTTCATGTGGTCATTTTGTTTGAAAAAAAAAAAATCGCTGAAATTACAGAAAACATGCAATATCATGATATGTATCGTTATCGGGATATGATAAGACCTGTATCAGGATATGAAATTTTGGTCATATCGCACAGCCCTAATATATTATTATATATTTTGTCTATGTTTCTAGATACAAGCGTGTTACGCAGCATCAGAAACCACATCCCTCAGTTTTAGATACAGCTTCATCTATGTTGTTTTTTTCAAAACAAATCTGCACAATGCTAAACTGGTAGCTATATCGCTGCCATCTCTATTATCCAGGTTAAACCTCAGACACCGAACAGGTCTCAGCTGAACGGCTACACTTACACTGTAAAGTTCCAGAGCTCTGTGTATAAAATAGGTCAAAAGGGCATCAGTAACAGGAGGAAATGGCTGCCTCGACATCATATAGACTAGATTATTCATTATAATTAGTCCGGTATAATTAGTGTTGCGTTAGAATAATAAAGTAGAATAAAGTAGCTGCATTGCTGATCGTGTGCGTGAATAAAATTAGATTTAAAAAAAAAACAAAAAAAACACGAGGACGTGGCAAGTCAGAACTGGGACGGCTGGCAGGAGGTGACGCAGATGTGACCATGTGACAGTTTGGTAACAGCACGACATGACATGACAACAATGTGCATGTGTGTGTGTGTGTGTGTGTGTGTGTACATTCACTGATCCGCTGTGAGCTTGGTGCTGCAGTAGTGCACATTCACACTTCTGATCACTCCTCTGAGCACCAGGAAGTGGAAACTTAATACAACTGTACATTTACGAATACACAGTGAAAATACACCGTGGAAGTGAACACACTGATACACGGGGCAATGAAAAGACAGTGAAAACAGGACAGTCAGCACCGTGTTCAGTACCGGGTCGGTCACTTTGTCTGCTCAGCATGTTCTTGTTTAACCTTTGACTCACAGGAAGATGTAATAATATCTCTGGTCATAATGCTGTATACTGAATAAAACACAGAGGAGAGGTGGAGACGATATCTAGCAATAATACACACACTGTGCAGGTTGAGTGCTCTGACATACGTACAGTCGACTCCGTAATCAATTATGGGCACCCTACAGAATCAGAACTGGCAAAAATAACTACCACGAATATGTCTGTGAAAGCGATACGCCAGAGAAGGCAGTGTGTCAGGAAACGAAAAGCCTGTGGATAACATACTGCATCGCAACTGACAATTTGAAGTATGCGAACGCAGCACACTGTGGTTCCATAATTCAACTGGAGCTGCGAAGGAGCACAAAGCTAAAGAAAATAAAATGATCACATCGAAAGTACTTACTGCTTAATGAATTGGAACAAGTCTAACATGCGCTGTTTTTAAAGTATGTCACAGCCTTAGCAATTATTCTGTAATACATTAAAGCTGTTCTTAGCTTTTTCAGGGAACGAATATGCTTATAGCTGTTATAACATAACTGAACACTGATCCATCGACTCCACTAGTTCTCTGAAAGTATCTGGCATCTGTGGTATATAGCACCAAAACATTAGCAATAGACCCTTCTGTGGCTCTTCTCTGATACTCAGTCGTCTAGACATCACAATCGTCTAGATACCCAGTCGCCCAAATATCACAATCCTCTAGATACCTAGTTGTCTTGATACCTAGTCGTCTAGACATAACAATCGTCTAGATACCCAGTCGTCTAGACATCACAATCGTCTAGATACCCAGTTGTCTAGATACCCAGTCGTCTAGACATCACAATCGTCTAGATACCCAGTTGTCTTGATACCTAGTCGTCTAGACATCACAATCGTCTAGATACCCAGTCGTCTTGATACCCAGTCGTCTAGACATCACAATCGTCTAGATACCCAGTCGCCCAAATATCACAATCCTCTAGATACCTAGTTGTCTTGATACCTAGTCGTCTAGACATAACAATCGTCTAGATACCCAGTCGTCTAGACATCACAATCGTCTAGATACCCAGTTGTCTAGATACCCAGTCGTCTAGACATCACAATCGTCTAGATACCCAGTTGTCTTGATACCTAGTCGTCTAGACATCACAATCGTCTAGATACCTAGTCGTCTAGACATCACAATCGTCTAGATACCCAGTCGTCTAGACATCACAATCGTCTAGATACCCAGTTGTCTTGATACCCAGTCATCTAGACATCACAATCGTCTAGATACCCAGTTGTCTTGATACCCAGTCGTCTAGACATCACAATCGTCTAGATACCCAGTTGCCTAGATATCTAAATCGTCTAGATACCAAGTCGTCTTGATATCACTTGTCAAAGTCACTTAAATCTGGACGTTTGCCCATTTTTTTAGTTTTCAACACTTTAACTTCATAATCTGCCTAAATTGCTGCCTAATATATTTCTCTCCTCGAGAAATGCCATTGTAGGTGATTCTTATTCACTTCACCTGTCAGTGGTTTTAAAGTGATGGCCCATCGATGTAACTCCTCACAGCCTGACAAAGGGAATCGAACTTAGACCCTACAGAACTACTCACTGTACTACTGCAGTCATAATTAGTCAATTTGTCTAAGCGCAATAAAAACCGAACAAATGTGCAGTAAATCAGAGTAAAACACTAACTTTCCTTCGCGTCATGTCGTTATTTTCTGATAGCTTCACAGGTCCTGCTTGTTTTATTTCTTACTTCCACATCATCACTTTACTTACTGAATGATATTTTCATAAAGGGTGCCAATAATTCTGGAGTTGACTTTACACCATGTCAGATCTTCTCTGAACCGTTTATCTGGACTTCCAACACCAGTCCTTATCCTATGTCAGATCATTACTTAACCTTATCATAACCTTTTTTACACTGCGTCTTGATTTCTAAGTCAATAGTTCAGCTTTCTGCAGTTTGGCTTCAATTCTCTGACTTCAACTGAATTTATTTTCTAAAGCTGCCTTGTTCACTGACCATCATTGCAAACTCTGTCTCAATATTATTTGTTTCTCTTTTTTTTTTATCTTAATCTTTTTTATCTATCTCAGACCCAGATAGCAAACGAGTCCTGGCCCAGATCCGGCCCACATTTAATACTTTATACCACAGTGGAATGACGGCGAGGACTTTTATCCGGATTCGTATACCGACCGGAACTAGAACACACAAAAACGTTTTGGACCAAAATGTAAACCATTTCACATGGAGGGCTGCATGTGGATCACATAAGGCCCAAAGTCCTGACTGCTGAATTTGGGCCAGTTTTGGCCCACGGTACACTTGCCATAGCAATAACACCAGACCATAATTGGACCATATTTAGCCCAGAATCGTCTGCTATCTGGCATATTTGGACACCATGTACATTACGGACATTAGAAACATCACCATTAGCGGTATACAGACGGACATGTTAGCTGAAATGCGCGACCGGTGGCGTATTGCTTTATTCTTGACCTTAGCTGGCTGCTGATTGAGTGAAATGTTGAATGTGCGTGTTGACTTCTTTCTCTTGGACACACAGCATGTACATGCAAAAAAAAAACAAAAAAACTGTAGCGCTGTATTTAAACATCTTTAAGGACCACTCAGGTAAAAAAATTGTGAAATGGAAACTTTACAAATGCCGATTAAAAAGTATTATGAAAGAAACTATTTACATCGATGTGTCTGTAACTTAAAAAACGTTTTGCAGTAATCCGTAGGTTGTTTTTTTGTTTGTTTGTTTTTGTTTTTTTAATCCCTTCAGACCCTATGGGTCATCACATGATTCAGGGGAAGGTTTGCATTAAATAAATAAATAAATAAACAAATAAATAATTAGGTAATTCTGATTGGCCTTTAAAGGGACGCGTTAGTGTTACGTGTGTCAGGAACTGAGCTGGGGTTTGTTATGGTGTGCCAACCCAAAATGCATAGCAGTGCCCCACCTGTGTGTGTCATTGGTTGCGTCCGTCAGTGTGTCTATAAAGCGACAGACGTCTATGGAATCTTCTAGAGCTGTAGGCTTTAGGAGCTGATGCCTAACTCGGGCAGCCCTGATCAGTGCACGCACGACACGGACGTATGCTTCTGGCTTGGGCTCGGCAACACCGCCACTGGAAACCAGTGGGTCTGAAGAGATCTTGGGGGGCTGTAGTGGCCAGTGCTGGCTCCATAACAGTATGGGATTTGTGCATTCTATGGGACACCTGGTACGTCTACAGACGTCTCTGACGAGTGACATTTGGTCTCTGGGCTCCCGTGAGGGATCGTTTTTCTGGCATTTTAATGTAATGAACGGAAATGGTCCCAATTTGAGTCATGGTCCCAATTTGTAGCGCTGTCATTGCTCAGTCCTGAATATTCTACATAAGTGCTGTGCAGTGTAATACTATCACCAGGGCAACATTTTACATGGCTGCCAATGACGCTTTATGTCAATTCTGTAACTAATTACGGAATGACATGGTTATTAATGCCAACATGTCAATTTTAGCAATAGCAATTTGTACCTATACATGATGATATCACAATAATAATATTGTCGACGTTTGTGTAAATTTTGTGCATGGAAAACCTTGTGGGTCTGAAGGGGTTAATAAATAAACATTGTTTCTTTTTTTACTCTGAGTGTAATAAATTTGGGCTGGATAAATAATGCCACATAACGTTTGCACAACAACTCAATCACTTCAAGGCATTTAGTCTTGAAGATCGTTCCTTTTGAACGCTGCTCCTCCAACACGCCGCCGTTCCCCGACAGATCAGGCTCGGACGTTTAGACGTGTGTTTAAAAAAAAACAAAAACAAAACATCACCGTTTCATATAGTAAATAAATAAATAAACCGATGACAGACACATAGAGCAGGAGAGCTGAAACCTGGCTGAAGGCACGTTGCAGGAGGAAGCTGGAGGTCGCTGTGTGTTGGCTACCGATTCCATGTTGCTTGAGTTCAGTTGGTGTTAGGGTTAGTGTCAGCACGGTGGACGTTAGCTACTTCAGCAGAGCGCGGTAGAGCAGGAGCGATCGGCTCGTCTCTCGCTCCTGCTCCAGGTAGAAGATGAAGTCCCTGAGGTTCACGCGCGTGATCCGCTGCCGGTGGAACTGGCGCGAGGACGACAACGACGAGCCTGGAGAACCCGCAGAGCTCCCCGACACCTACAGAGAGAACCGAGAACCAGAGTGAGCCAGACTGAGACTGGGGCAGATAGGTGAGTGACTCCATTACACCGACTTCTGAGAGCGAAGAAAGGTGAATAATAATAATAATAATAATAATAATAACAATAACAATAACAACAATATTAATAATAATGAGAATAATAATAATAATATTGATTATGACATATGATCATAATTATAATGATGATATTATTAATATATGAATGCAATTTTATAAAATAATGATGTTCTTTTATAATAATAATAATAATAATAATAATAATGCTATTTGTAAAATAATGTTATTTTATAATGATAATAATAATAGTAAAAATGATAATATTAATTGTGGTATTTTATAATTATGATGCAATGTTTAAATCAATAATTATAATGTTAATTTGTAATAAAAATAACAATAGCAACAATATTATTTTATAATAAGGATAAATCATTTAAAAATCATTGAAAATAATCATTATTATTTAATACACTAGTTCTAAAATATTCAAATACATATTTACAAATTTTAAATAAATTATTATTGTTTATTTTATTATACAATAAAAATAAATAAAAATGATCTTATAGTGTATTATATTAATACTGTATATCTGATGATGCTTGGTGTTTTTAGACATGAATAAAATCACATAATTTGATCAGCCAGTGGTGGATGATCTGAGTTTGGGGAAGTGGAGATCTAACGAGCAGTGGGAATTACAGGAGATGTAACTGGATAGTGGTGAAAGACGTAAAGTTTGAGGGTAAAATGCGCGTTTTTGCTTTTGCTTTTTTTTCCTAATAAAAATATCCCACATTAATATTTCCAATCCGAGAAAAAGAGTTTGGTTTCATATGTGATCTGATCGATTTAGTGGGAAATTCAGGTTCGGTCTTGAATAATTTCAAATCAGACTTCACCATATTTCCTCAGATGAAAGCCACAAGAAGCACAAAAATCCCCGAAACACAACCCACGATGTTTGGCATGAACGAGGCAGCCATGTCTGATCCACCTCCATCCATTCGCTCACAATTAGAGGGATTATGCTCCATAAACACGGATCATGAAGGCAGCGAGGGCTGTGATTGCAAACATCTGGCTCTGGTCAGAGTTCATGCCGTGGCTTTGGTCTGAAATACATACGAGGCCATTTATACCGACCTAATAACAACCACCTTCATGTTCTCATAAAGCCTATATATGTGTGTGTGTGTGTGTGTGTGTGTGTGTGTGCGCGACTAAGCTCTCTGCTTCACACAGGTGGAGTGTGTGTCAAGGCTGAGTGACTGTGTGACGGGCAGGGCTCGGGACGCCCTCGGGGGGGAAGCAGGACACCTGCGGCTGCCTCATCAGGCCAATCAGAGATGACCCTGTGTGAAAGGCTGGTCTGACTGCTGCCATGGCAATTACTGCCAATCATCGGCTCGGCCAATCAAACGCATCCGTCTACCTGGAGAGAGCTGTGAGTGTGTGTCATACTGTGCGCGATCAAAATACATGCAGAAAGGTCAGAGAGAGAGAGAGAGAGAGAGAGAGAGAGAGAGAGAAACGCACACACACACACACACACACACACACACGTTTTCCTGGTCTTTTCCACATCTTGCAAGCTGATGTTGAAAGATGAGAGGAAAAAAGCATCTGAAACAAAGCGTGATGAGCTACGCACGGATGCTCGCTAATTCCGAGTTTAAAGGAAAGAGAGAAAAAAGAGAAGAGGAAGAACGATAGAAAGGAGGATCCACCAGGCTAAAAGCAGCATCTGTCATTTTGTCTGTGACGGCAGCTCGCAGGCATGATGTCACACGACATATCCATCCTACAACACACACAAGCACACACCACGATACATATCTGTACAAACTGGGAAAAAAATAGATAAAGATAAAGAACAATAGATAAAAACGGATGGATGGATGGATGGATGGATGGATGGATGGATGGATGGATGGATGGATTGAGAGTCGAAATGTTTCTGATTTCTTGGGGATGTTTCTGGAGGAGTTCAGGATTGAGGGAATAGAGAGAGATAGAAAAAGAAACTGATAAAAAGAAATCAGAGTGATGACGAAGAGAGAAACACACACACACACACACACACACACACACACACACACACACACACCAGATAACTGAACGAGGGCCACAATAGTGTGAGGTTGCTGTTGCCAGTGTTCTCACCTACACACCCACTGTTGACAACCTGCTGATGGCAAACACACACACACACGCACGCACGCACGCACGCACGCATGCACGCACGCGGCTGGCCATCAGGAGCATGGTGAGAGGTGATGTGTGCGGGGTGTGTGAGTGTGGATGAAGACTAATCTGGTCATAATGTCTTCACACACGCAGGCTAGCAACACATTAGTGCAGCGCATCGCTCGCAGACCTGTGTGGGTATTTAGCTCTCACTGGGGGAAAAGCCCCAGTACTGAGCATTATGGGTAAATAATGGCTGAAGTGACGGTGGGGGGGCGGGGTGGAGGGAGACCCCCTGTCTGGACTAACCACACAAACACCGCCGCAAACGTTTCTCCGTTTTGAGCGCGGCCGGAGAACAAAAGAGAGAACCAGAGAGAGATGGAGGGAGAGACGGAGGGAAAGTTTCCAACTAACTCTTAGATCAGAAAGCAGGGCCGTGATTGGTCAGATTCCAGGACAGGAAGCGGGTTTACAAAACAGGACAAAGACTTCAGACACACATCGTCTCGTCTGGTGCATCCCTCATATCCCAGAATTGACTGCATTTGGTTTTCCAATGTCAAGGACGCATGATAAAGACTTCAGAAAGACATTGTCTCGTCTTGTAGGATACCTGGTGCATTCCTCATATCTCAGAATTCACTGCATTTGGTTTTCCAATGTCAAGGATGCATGCTTGGTAGGATGCTAGACACAATGCATTGTGGGTAATCTGAGTACGTCAGTGATGTATTTTTGGCATTCTAAAAAAAAATTCTTGATTAAAGAATCCGAGACATCGGAACAGTTCCTTGGGGTCCTTCCAAAAAATCCAACAAAAGCAGCCTCCTTCCTAAATTGTGAAACAGGGAAAACTGTAACCCATGGGATGCAGAATATCCATTATGCACTGCCCTTTCAATGTGGGTGCAAGTGAAAGTGAAAGTGAACTACTCTTGCAGTGAAACACATACACTAATAAACACACACTGGGGGCAGTGAGCACACATGCTCAGAGCTGTAGGCAGCATATATCTGCAGTGTCTAGGGAGCAGTTTAGGGGTTAAGGGCCTTGCTCAAGGGCCCAACATTGGCACCTTGGTGGTGGTGGTGGGATTCAAATTCATCATTCAAAAGTCTTGACTGTCTGGTCCAGCCCCAGAGAAGATTCCTAAACAGTCTCTGACATGACGGCAGACATGGTTTCGGGAATGCGAATGCGATTCCGTGCGTGTGCTCGGAGAAGTCTCTGTGTGCTACTCGAATCTTAAAGACAGCTATCTGAAGTGACTGGAAGCCACGATAAAGCGGACGTGGAGCACGTGACCGCGCTGTGAGTGCACTCCGGAGACGACTAAATCAGTTATTAGGCATCGCAGTACGCCAGTAGGACGAGCGGCGCCGATCCTGCTACCTTTGAATAAGAGGCTGTTTTTGAGGGGTGGGTTTGTCAGCCTGAGGCGGTGGATGGTGGTGGTGATGGTGGGGGTGGTGGTGGTGAGGTGGAGGTGATGTAAAGCTGAAGCACACGGTCACCTCCGTGCTGCTTTAATTCTCAGCCAAACCCTGACGGCATCATGGGATCGGACCCTTTCTCCCAGAAATCCACCTCCATAATAACTCCTGCCATTAATTAAGACCAGAGGCCTGTTTTTTTCCCTCCCTCTCTCTCTTTCTCTCTCTCTTTCTCTCTCTCTCCCTTTCTCTCTCTCTGTGTTTTTGCCTGGAGAAAAGGCCGATGAGGACATTTTGGAAAGAGTTAACAGATGTCGGCTGATTGGCCCCGGGGCGTTTCGAGACATCGCCCGAGTGATGTATTTGATGTGGAGTTTATTCGGCTCCAATAAACGTATAAAGAATTAGAATAATAATTCGCAGATGTACGCGGAGAGGATTACAGGCCAGAGCTCGCTTTGAAGCCAAGAAGCACAAACACAGGAGCGGAGAACAAAAAGACCAGGCTTTGTGCGCCGAGCTTCGGGTCAGCGGCGAGGCCACGGCGGGCTGAGCAACCTGTGCGCCTGTGCGTTACCTTCTTATTTCACCGGCCGTTCGGGAGTGTGGGGGGGAGTTGTTTATAACGTGCATGCAGGTTTTTTTTTGGGAAAGTCAGCACTTCATGAATGTAAATCAGAGAGTCATTTAGGATCACTACGTACTATATTACACGTGAAAGGAGGAGCCGGGGTGCACAAACGGCAGGTTTGACGGACCGGTTTCATTTACCGAGGCCGGCTTTTGTGCCTGAACGAGCCAAAAGAAGTACAGATGGAGTAAATGGCACTTATTCTGAGTGCTGTGATAAATGGAGGAATTACATTCAAAACAAACAACCTCCATTCGCTCCCCAGCTAAAGAGCAACAAATCTCGGAAACGGCCGCTCGCTGCACGCCTTAATACCCGCACATAAAACAGAAAACAGCGGCGAGAGAGCGAGAGAGGCAGCTCCATGGCGATGCATAGCAACGGCGCACGATCTCAGTCAAGGAGAAAGAAGGCGAAGGGGGGGGGGAAAACACCTTATTACTTCTAACTCCTGCAAGCCATTTTGGTCTCCAAAGGTTTCGCAGTGCCTCGGGCGCTGTGTCTGCAGTGTTTCGGGAAATGACTTGCCTTCGCACGAACACTGCCATGTTCTGCAGCGCCGCTGCCCCCCAGCAGCCCCGCTCAATTTCTCTTTAACCCTTTCCTGCCTGAGAATCACTGCCTCTGAGCTCACGCTCTTTCCCTTTTCATTTCTTTTCTTTCCTTCCCTCTCTTCCTTCTGTCACATTGTTCAGCCTCACACACGCCGTTCTATAACTCGGTCTCGACCCCTACGGTTTGAGCGTGTCAGCCGTCTCCGTGTCATCTCCCCGTCTCCGTGTCCGTCTCGTTTCCGTCTCAACCTGCTACCTGAGCACAGGGTTAGCGTTAGTGGCTTTTTTTTGTGTCGCACACGCTGGAGTGTGTATCCAGTATCCGGGCTGGATTAACTCTGCAAACTCGTTGACACAACACATAATTAAACATTTGGCTGCAGGTCAGGAATTTTCTAATTAGTAGCGTACTGACAAAGCTGCAATTGCATCGCCTTGAGTCACACAGTCCACAGGTTACTGCTTAGATGAAAGCGCCGCCCGGAGCACTGTTCTGGGGGAAGTTCACACAAACACACACTCGCGCACACACACACACGTCTTACTATCCTTGTAAGGATCTTCCAGTGTCGTAATTATTAATGCAGGTCATTAATGCTGAGCTACACCTAAACCTACCTATCTATCTATCTATCTATCTATCTATCTATCTATCTATCTATCATAATGAAAGCTGTATAAAGCTATAATAAAACCTCATGGGCTCCTGTGAAATGTTCCAACAAGGACGTTTTAATATCGTTTTAATGTCTGGAAGCTTCCCAGTGAATAAAAGTGCGTCAAAACCTTTAGAACTAAAGTAAAAGCTTTTAACATCTCTCTCTCTCTTTTTTCTTCTCCTTCTCTTTCTCTATGTCTCCATCACACACTCTCTATCTCTCTTGCTCTCGCTCTCTTTTGCACTCTTTCTCTCACTCTCCCTTTCCATCACTTTCTGTCTCTCTGTCTCTCTTTTCCTCTCTTTCTCCCTCTCTCTTCATCACATTTTATCTCTCTCTCTCCCTCTCGTTCTCTCTCTCTCTCTCTCTCTTCATCACACTCTTTATCTCTCTCTCTCCCTCTCGTTCTCTCTCTCTTCATCACACTCTTTATCTCTCTTTCTCCCTCTCTCTCTCCATCACACTCTTTATCTCACTTTCTCTACCTCTTGTTCTCCCTCTCTCTCTCTCCATCACACTCTTTATCTCACTTTCTCTACCTCTCGTTCTCCCTCTCTCTCTCCATCACATTCTTTATCTCTCTCTCTCTTCCTCTCATTCTCCCTCTCTCTCTCTCTCCCTCTCTCTCCATCACACTCTTTATCTCTCTCTCTCCATCACACTCTTTATCACTCTCTCTCTCTCCCTCTCTCTCCATCACACTCTTTATCTCTCTCTCTCTCCCTCTTGTTCTCTTTCTCTCTATCACACTCTTTCTGCCTCTTTTTCTATTACTTCCTATCTCTCACTCGCTTCCTCTTTCTCCCTCTCTATCTCTCCATCACACTCTCCCTCTTTCTCTCTGTTCCTCTCTTTCTCCTTCTCTATCTCTCCATCACACTCTTTCTCCCTCTCTCTCTCTGTTCCTCTCTTTCTCCTTCTCTATCTCTACATCACACTCTTTCTCCCTCTCTTTATTTCTTGCTCTCGTTCTCTTTTGCACTTTTTCTCCATCTCACTTCCTATCTCTTTCTCTGTCTCTCTCACTTACTCTCACGCTTGCTCTCTCTATCATTCTCTCCCACTATTATCTTTCTTTATTGTTATCTCTCTCTCTCCCTATCTCTATCTCTCGCTCACTCTTGCTTTCTTTACCATTCTCACTCACTTGCTATCTCTCTTTATTGTCTCTCTCTCTCTCACTTTCTCTCTTTTACTACATAACCCAAAGAATAATTATGCAAAATTGTACTAATGCAATAATGTACACATTATCAGTATATACCTTTATAATCCACATTTGAGTGTGGATAATATATATATAATGCAATATTATGTTCCCATTGATTCTCTCTCTCTCTCTCTCTCTCTCTCTCTGTGTGTCTCTCCTTTTGTCTCTCTAAAGACTTTCAGCTGGAAAACAAAAGCCGCCGAGGCGTAATTACGGTTAATTGTGCATCTTCAAATGCACATGCTGTATTTTCCGGACAATAAACATGTTTCTTTGCCCTTCAGCAGCTGCTGCAACACACAACGCGGGACGTTATCATTTTTCCATTAGCACGACTGTAATATTTATTAGCGTTCTTACGGTAGACGTGCTACTCCAGCACTTACGGTAGTTATTGGTACTGATTACACCGAAACTCCTGCAGATGTGTTACACAGTGTCTGTTTTATAGTGGCATCAGTGGCATCAAAAAAAAAAACTATAACTATACAAAGGTTGTTTTAAGGATTTTGCAGGTGACCTCATAGTGAAGTATTGCCTGGAAAATATAACCTGTGGAGTTAAAGACACATGCACAGCCCTCATTGGGTGCTGCTGTCTCGGGACGTATAAACAGAGACGTCTGTGGCTTAACAACTCGCACTGAACCGGGCTGGACAGCTGCGCTGAAAATAAACAGGAAAATATGATCGCAAACACTGAGGAATCTGCAGGATTACAAACGCCCACAGAGACTCACGCTCCTGTCTTGTGTCTAATCACAGACTGACCAACCCGTTCGGGCCTCTCAACACTAACGTCAAATCTAAACCGTTTAAAGACTCTAGTCTGCTGCTGGACGGCCATCCTGCCAATGCTCCCCATTGTACTCCTGTCTACTTTATTGCGGAAAAACTGGAAAGACAAGACGACGTTTCAAACCTTTTAAAATCCGATAAAAGTTCAATTTAGTACCCGTGACCCTCTCTCCAGCTTACCGGTTGTCCTTCCTTGGACCACATCTACTGTGGTAGGTCACAGTATCCTGGGACACACCCCACAAGACCTGCTGTTTTGGAGACGTTTTGACCCAGTCGTCTAGACGTCACAATTGGTCAAAGTCACCTGATCATTTTTCCCGCTTCCAACACAGCTATATCGAGCACCAAGTGTTCACTTGCTGTCTGATTTCGAGATGTGTATCAGGTCAGCCGTTGACTGGCTCTTTTTTATACCAAGGGGTGGGGCTTATAGTAATACAGCTGGATTAAAACTAGTAAAGCTGTTTTCGATAAAAAATCATAACTCGGAATTTCCGCCAGTATGTATAGAAAGCAATGGACTATCCACTATCTGTGGAAGCTTGTGATTTCAGCTTGTGATATGGATCTGCATTTGATCCATCCGTGCAGTGAAAGACACACACACCAGTGAACACTAGGGGGCAGTGAACACCCTTGCACAGAGCAGGGGGCAGCCACAAACCACATTGCCTGGGGAGCAGTTGCGGGAGGTCGGTGCCTTACTAAAGGGGCACCTCAGCCGTGTCTTGCCCTGTGTGGGAATCAAACCCGGAACCTTCTGGTCACAAGGCCAGTTCCCTAACCACTAGGCCATGGCTGCCCGCCCCCCCCCCAGGCCACAGCTGTGTCCCCCCCCAGGCCACGGCTGTCCCATAGATCAAAACGTTTTGGAAGTAGAAGAGAAGTTTGGATTTTCATGACCGTGACTTCATGAATTCAGGCAAAACCTCAGCCTTACGACAGCAGGAAAAAAAGAGTAAACGTGAGCAGCGTCGGCTGGCAAGAATCATTTAGCGTGATACGCGTGCAACACTGCGCCAAGTAACATTGTAATTCAGTGCTGGGGCCTTAACAAATCAGCGTGACGACTGTGCTAACCTCCCGCCAAGATTCTGAAGGTACCTACCAAGTATTAGACTGGTGTACCAGCTTTTCTGGTTCTTCACTTTACAGTACACATCTTCCTATGACATTTACTTGCATCACCAATCCCCAACTTATTAAATTAATAAAACACACCAATTATTACGCAAATTTGGTGCTTTTATTAAAGCTCGGTGTTTGAGACCGGATATCGTACAGGATTTTTCTGGCTACTAAACACAGAGTCTGTGAAAGTTTTCTTTTCGGTGTGTATTAAAAATTCAGTGGGTTTCGAATGTAAAGCGAACCCAATTAGGAAGTAAACGTCAAGGCTCGAGCAGGAACACCGGTCCTCAGAAGACTCGGCTAATGAGGGCTTGTTGGTTTTAAGCCGTTCGCCGAGTCGTTTCTGGAGCCGCGTTAAATTTTAATCCTTTCTGAATAGCAAGGTGGAGTCAAGGCGGGTCTGACAACTCGCGCTCCGGTCTCGAGGCTTGCGCTGACCGAGCGGGATTTCTTCCTGATGTTTTTGTCGAGTTCTGGCGACCTAAAATGCGATCGGTTGATCGTGAATAGGAGTGATGAGAGGGAAATAACGTGAAAATAAATGCTGAAAACTGAATTAAGGATTAGACCTGGTTCACTTTGAACGAGTAATGAGGTCTTTCTGAGTATAAAGAGCCAACTCCCATGACAAGTCTCGAACCCAGAGCTGTCAAATCTGCCCTAAAAACGCTTCACAGGGAAGCGAAACTCTCGCTCGCAATGAATTAAGTATACACACAAGCCGGATTGATCTCTGCCAGTCACTCGGGTGCCGGGATCCGATGTTCCGATCTTTACGAGCTCCTCGCGCACCTACCGAGACGTCTCTGGAATTCTGAAGACTTTTGAGGACGGATGAGTTTTTATTTAATATCCCAGGAACATAGCAGGAAACAGACGAGAACGCTGTGTGACTAAGTGTTTCTGATGGTTTTGGCAAGCGCGGGGTCAGTCTTCGTTTCCCGAAAATGCTTTTTCCATCCTCGCTCCGATGCCAGGCTGCAGAAGACGGAACAGGCAGATCCAGGGGTTTGGATTGAGAAGATCGGAAGGTGCTGAAGCATAAAACTCAGGCTAGTGTTGTTCAGGGTTCTGTAAAGATCCCATAGGCAT
>JAOVVF010000032.1:3107392-3120647 GCA_028565595.1 Duopalatinus emarginatus | reverse complement strand
GCTACCTCAGTCTTAAGCAGTTCTACCATAAGAAAACAGGAAGCTAAATGGGTTATGGAACGCATTACACCAAATACCTCCTACAGATGCTATAGTGCACTACATAGTTTGCACAAGTCATTATTTGCTATGCAATATAGTGCACATATACATGGTGTACGTAGCTATTTCATATACAGCCCTAAATAAGTCCTTTATATTTCGCAGTAAAAGAATTTGGATACTTTTATTCATATACAACATGTATTACTTTATTTGCTGTTTAAAGAAACATGTTTAGAGAGAGGTGGGCAACTTCAAGCATTTAAAGGTTAGGGGCCTCAGGTACAGTAAATTAAACACAATTTAGTATTAATAAAATTACAGGCAGACACATGTGGTGTGTACATGACATTTACATGGTCAGCATCAACAGGTTTCTTTTCTTTTTCTAAACACTTTCCTGGAAACTTGAAGGTTTCAGGTTTAGATTATGTAAATTGTCCACCATACATGTCTCCGTTTTAACGTCTCTATGTATTTAACAATACTATAATTTATTAAAAAATAGTATAAATAACGAGCTTTTGCGAGCTTGGTAATGACTTTATTCTTTTGTAGTGGTATATAAATAATTTTGTCTCCTAAGCTGACGGATAAACCTGATTCCATCTGCTAGTCTTCTGTGTAATCTGAAAGTGAAGAACAGATTTAAATATTACTGATGCTTTCAGTGTTCGCTGGTACTGTGTGTCACTGAGCAGACTTTAGATTAAATAACGTCTAACATTTTACATAAGAGTAAATAAGCTTATTGGAAAGCCACATGTGTGAAATCACAGGGTGTCCTTAATACGTTGAAAATGGCAGTCAGTCGTTCTCTTATCCGCTTAGTCCATCAAGGTCTTCTACCTACCATGTAAAACTCTCATGTACATGGCAGTAACACACCCAAGTCATCACAGACCGAGACCAGAGCAAGGATTGAACCTGCAACCCAAAATCCCTGGAGCTGCCCAGCACACAATACCTCCGTTGCCATTGTGCTGCCCACATTAATGTGATTTTTTTAATTTTTTATGATATCAATAAGAAGCAGATACAAAAAATAAGAATTAAAAGTTGTATAATTATATACAATCCCAAGTAACAGATTTTCTCCAGATTTAAAAATTGTGTGACGTTGCTAAGAAGGTAAGGGGTGTGTGTGTGTGTGTATACTGATGGACATTATAAAGCTACATCTGGTCTCACAAAATAAAAAATCAGCTTGAGAATTTCAATAATGTTAGTTTGAAGTAGTGTGTGACTTGCAGTTCTTTTTCACTTGAGTCCACATCTCTGCTTTTCCATCTTCCAGTAAACTCTAATCCTACTACGGCCATGTTTTTATATATTAGCCCCGAGTTATACCGCACATCTCTGGCCGAGCTGAAATGATAATAGCACCCCCTCCTGTTTTCATGAACAGTGAAATCCTTCGGCACTGAAGACCGTCCCACAGACAGACCAGTGGCTCCCCGGGACGATGTCTTTGAATACATCATCTTCAGAGGAAGTGACATCAAAGATCTGACCGTTTGTGAACCACCGAAGCCCAACTGCTCCCTGCCTCAAGACCCGGCCATCGTACAGGTGAGCGTGTAGTGTCTCCTTCACCTTTCAGTGAATTTGACCAGTGATGTGTAGCCTAAAGAAGGTGATTGTGGTGACTGTAATAGCTCTCTGTAAAGCACTCACAGCCAGACAACCTTGCAGGGTTTTTTTTATTGCTGTTTTTGCTTTGAATCTCGCTGTCTGATCATCAGGATGGAATTTAGTGTTTACTTCATGGGATTAATGATGAATTTGTCTAAATCTGTACTAGTGAGCACAGCATGTTTCAGGACTTCGTCTTCTCGGGTTTAATAAGCACAGAATTGGTTGAGGCTAGGAATTAAAGTGCAGGTTTTCAGATGTAAGGATGCAGTTTGGACGTTTTCGTGGTCAAATATTCAAACCTCAGGCGTCTGAGTTGGGTTTCTGTACACGTTCAGTTTTTCTAACAAAGCCTCCAGTAGTGCGTGTGCTTTAAAGGTCTTAATAAGGCATGTCGATCTTATTTCCCTGTTTAAAGGTGTCGTCCCTGTTTGACTCGAGGCTCATTCTTTAGTACCATTGAAGTGGCTTGATCCTGTAGACCAGGGGGTTGACTTCTGCACTGTGGCCCACATGAAACTGAAAATTAGGAAGAAGTACTGAAGTAGAGCTGATCAACAACCAGCTGCATTTCAGTGAACCAGTTTGACTGCAGTGCTAGAAAAAAATAACTGGTGCAGATTGGTGGTGGCTCCATAATGGTATGTGGTTTGTTTAGCCGGCAATCCACGGGACCCCTGGAACATCTACAACCGTCTCTGATGAGGTGAATACTGTGTGCTGATGAGTTTCATATGTTCATGTCCTCTCAGCGGGTTGTTTCTGTGTCCCTGGAGGAGGTCTGATATGTTCATGTCCTTTGGCCTCATTCCAACAGGACAATGCTCCTGGGATGGCATGCAACATACATGGCATGTGAAACACAACAGAATTGTGGACTGGTGTGCAGGAAGTATGGTGTTCATTGCCTACAGCATATTTTTTACTAGCTTGTGGACTAACTCCGTTTATTTACTCTCCCTGGTGTGATTTTAGTCAACCAGAGGCGTAATGCTGGTGTCTTCCATGTGACAGATAACAGATGTATCTAATCAGTCTGAGTCTGGAAGTGGTAACGCGAAGAGCCGAGATATAACCACATTCTGTTCTTTATGATGTTTCAATCAAGGTTTTCTGTTGTCACAATTAAAGACAGTCTGGTACTGATAGCCAGTTTAGACGGAAAGAAACATTATGAAGTTAAACGGATAAAGATGATCATACTGTTTGTTTCCTCTCCCTGTGTGTAGTCTATTTCTCATCTAATTCGTTTATTCCCCCCACAGTCATCTCTAGGCTCCACTACAGCGCCGTCCTTCCAGCCCGTGGGTTCCTACACGTCCTTCAACCAACCCCCTGTGCGCTCCTACAGCCAGTTCTCTGCTCCGCTCGTACCCCGGCCCATCGGTGCTCCCGTCGCTGCAGGTGAGATTTTGTCCTGATCCTCAGCTTGTACTGTGGTCAGTTTAGTGAGGCTGAGGAAAGGTTTCAACTGGGAGTACGATACTATAGCTGTATAAATGAGCTTTTTGGACAAAGAGCTGCTGTCCAGTGTTTATGAACAGATCTGCACCTGTTGCTGTACGAAGCTCAGGTTTAATAAGTGTGTGAGTGTGTGTGAGACATTAAAACCCCAATACTTAAAGCTATGCTGTCCCTCTTTACACAGGAAGTTCAGGGTCCATGTTCGGTAGTGAGACAAGTGTAGCCGCCCCTCTGTCCCAGAGCGCTGCCCCTTCCGACTCTGTGTCTCTGAGCTCATGTGTAACTGAAGGTAACTGAACTGCTTGGGGACTGAAGCATAGGTTTTGTGTGTTTACTGCATGCAAACGGTCTGACAAATCTGGATGTTGGGGTTCATTCATTCATGCATAATCATCCAATTTCAGCATCGGTATTGCATCCTCAAATTCTGGACCCACCCTCTCATTAATGAGTTGGGTTTCCCATTCTTAAATTCTCCTGTAATACTTTTCTAACTCTTGCATCATGTTTCTAACAGCAGGCCGCACCAGCCCGTCTCTGGATGCCCTTCGGAAGAGCCCGAGTCTGGAACCTGCTTCACAACCTGCTCCTCTAGCGCCACCTGCTGTATCTGTGAGTCAGAAGAATCCAGGAGGGGTCAGACCTCCTCCAGGGACACAGAAACAACCCGCTGAGAGCCAGGAGCAAAGCAGGGGTGAGAATGCACATGTGAGCCATGTTGATACAGGGGCATGTACCTCAGGTTGGTTTATTGGTGATGCACCACTGTGGCTAACTTCATAGAATATTCAGACTGTGTCTGACTTTTTTTCAATGCTGTGTGCAACAGCTGCATATTTACATTTACATTTACAGCATTTGGCAGACGCTCTTATCCAGAGCAACTTACAAGGTTACTGGTATTACAAGTAGGCCAACATGGTGTTAGGAGTCTTGCCCAAGGACCCTTATTGGTGTAGCACAGACTGGCTGCCCAGACCGGGAATCGAACCCAGGTCTTTCACATGGGAGCCAGTGATGTTACCGCTGTACCACACCAACCACCATATGCAAACCTGATTATGAATTACAGTTAAAAATAACAGTTAATGTTTTCTAGGTTTGAGTGATGCAAAAACTGTTAAGGCACAGGTATCGTTTGTTAGCATAGTAAACCACATATTGACCACTGTGCTTGTACGTACACTGGAAAGTGATCTTCTCATTTAACCCATCCTGGAAGTAAAACACACATTAGGCGCATCACTGTACACTGGGGAGCTGTTGGGGGTTATGTGCCCTTCAGTTGTGTGCAGATGGTTCATGGGATCAAACCTTTCCTTTACAGGACTGGTTTCTTAACTGTATGCCCACAGCTGCCCCAGAAGCTAGTTCAGTTCTTAGTCCTCACTCTGACATGCTGGTTCTGTTGAACAGAGCTGTTAATGTAGATGTTTGTCTCCTTACAGCCGCCGATGTAGAGAAGGCTGCTCGGCCAGAAACGGACTTGAGCAAGGTGGAGAACCGGGAAGCCAGCAAACGCCCTCAAGGCAGTGAGTGTTTACGCTTGAAAGCATATATAAATGGAGCTCTAAAACACAGGGTGTGATCAGGTGATCATGGACTTTTATTCATGGATAATAGTTAAAGGTTAAGCACCACCTAATGGACCCCGCTGGTGATTTCACATTGTTTTAGATACTGAAATATATAGACATGAATTAAAATGAAAATAGCAGCTTAATTTGCTTTAAAATGGACGATTTTGATTAAATTAACAAAAAAACCTGAGCTCGCTGTGGAAATTCCTGAAGCTGCTTGTGGGCTAAACATTTGTCTTTATTTGAATTTGTAAAAAAAAAAAAAAACACACAACATTTGTGTGACTATCAAATATCACAAGTTAGGAACTCAAATTCCTCTGCATTTATGTTTGACCCTTATATTCGGTAATGCTGAGCCTTTAATGATAGTGTAGGTCTTGGCTAAGTAGCCTTAACTGTTCGATGAAAAACCAACACAGTGTTGTTGATCATGATGATGAATGGTGGCTGCCTGTTCAGCAGGTGCTCCTGCAGCGCGAAGAGGAAGAGGAGGAAGCGGCAGCGGAGGAACTGGCGGTGTTGGTGTCGGTGGTGGCGGCGGCGGCGGAGGAAATCAGCGTGGGCGTGGCCGCTTTAACATGCGCAGAGACGGACCGATGAAGTTCGAGAAGGATTTTGACTTTGAGAGTGCTAACGCTCAGTTCAACAAGGAGGAGATCGACCGCGAGTTCCAGAGCAAGCTCAAAATCAAAGGTGCTCTGCGGTTTCTTATAGTTTCTAGGATAGGATTGGCTCTATTACAGTAAAGTTGTAGTTGTAGCCTTTGTTGACCCATAGCAATGGTTGTGTGGTAATATTGTATATCAGAAGCTTGTTGATGTAGCTGATTATCATTTACAAATATGGCCACCCATGTCACTCTCAGTGTGTTTGGGTGTGGTTAAATTGTTATTAATTGTTTATCCCTAACGACATTACGCGTGCGTTATCTGCAGACGAGAAGACGGTGAATGGAGAAGACAAGGGTGACTCGGGTGTGGAGACGCAAAACAGCGAGGGCAACGTGGACGAGGAGGATCCACTGGGACCCAACTGCTATTATGACAAGTCCAAGTCCTTCTTCGACAACATCTCCTGTGACGACTTGAGGTAGATCATGACTAATAAGTAGACGTTTTTGTTTTTTTTTATAGATGATAATCATACTAACGAAATTCTCTCTCTTCTTCACAGAAAAGACAGACCTGGAACTGGCAGGTATGTTATCGTGAGGCTTATTTCCAATTACGTGTGAACGATATACCGTGAATATTATATCGTGGTCTTTTCTAAACACTGAGACATGGTGGGATATACATATGTACAGGTATACAATAACTGTACTGATAACATGTCAGCAGGAAGTCCTGTCACCTTATTGTATTCATGTTTAATGTCCTGTGTGTGTGTCGTCCATGTAGGGAGCGGAGGCAGACCTGGGCAGAAGAAAGGAGGATGAACGCCGAGACGTTCGGCATCCCGTTCCGCCGAGGGCGTGGAGGTTTCCGAGGCAGAGGAGGCCCTATGGGATACCGCGGTGGTCGTGGACGCTCATCCGGACGTGGCTCTTTTGGCCCGCCCCGCGGGGGAGCCGGATTCAGAGGCGGGTACCGCTCAGGACGGGGAGGACGAGGAGACTTCTCTGATTTTGAGTACCGGGTGAGCTACTAGTACATCCTCACACTTTACACCAAGCATACAAACAAACACGAGGTCACACACAACTTCCTACTGTTTCAGATGTAAAAGAAATAAGGACTGCATCCTAAACCACAATCGGGACACTGAATAAGACGCCTGAATAGTGTACACACCAGTCACATACTGATATAATGCACCCTCGTTTTTACTAGCTATGGTTTACTGCTTATAAAGGAATTGTCGCTCTGTTAAAGGTTAAACACCACCTAATAAACCTCGCTGTTGATTTCACATTGTTTTAGATGCTGAAATATAGAGACATAAATTAAAAAGAAAACTGCAATTTAACCGGCTTTAAAATTGACAATTTGAATTAAATTGACTGTGTGGGTGGGGCTTAACAACTGTCTTTTAAGCCATATTTCTTTCATTTGTTAAAATTATACTTTTTTTGACTTGATTATCACAAGGTAGGAACTCAAATTCCTTTGTACAGCGCCTCAAATTCATTTTTCAAAATGCAGGGGGAATTTCCCCCTTAAATGTGTCACATAGGGGGAGTTCTACACTTCCTTTTTTTTTTTACACAGGTCTTACAACTACAGGTCTTACCTTGTCATTTTGAGTTTTGTTGCTTTGCTTCAACTCAACTTAAGATATTCGCTGAGCT
Source organism: Duopalatinus emarginatus (assembly GCA_028565595.1). NCBI lineage: Eukaryota > Metazoa > Chordata > Actinopteri > Siluriformes > Pimelodidae > Duopalatinus > Duopalatinus emarginatus. Next base: position 3,113,633 of record JAOVVF010000032.1, on the reverse strand, counting down.
ATTATACATGGCTTGTCTCTTGGTTCTTCTCTACCCTGATCTGTCATCTCCTGCGCATTCTTAGCCGAATCAACCTCACGCCATCTTTTCAGTGCAGCTGTATGAGAAACGCCAGCCGAGTGGCGACTTAGTTAACGTTTTGTAGCATCGGCTGGTAATAAAAAAAAAAAAAATGATACAAATCGAGCCGCTTAGTTCACCATTATTAAGTTCCAGCCATGGATATATTCTTAGCCAGTTAGCCTGCAACTTATTTTTAGACTACTGCTTCAGTTTGGTACGGTCACCTCTCTGTGAATCCTGAGCTTCATTTACAGGTCAGTTTCAGGATGAGGTAGATTTTTGTTTTAGCCAGCACTCCGTGTTTGCATGCCTCAAGTTCTTGTGCCTGTATTGGTTCCGAAAGTTGGCTGAGAGACCACGAGAAATGTCACTACATCAGAAAGTTCTCATAGTTCTGTAGGCCGAGGGCGAGAGTGAGCATGCCGTGTGCGATGTCCAGTACGAAAGACGGCGACCATCTGTACCTCAATCCAAAAGTTAAAGTTTAAAAACTAGTTTCCCTGTTCTATTAAATTCGACTACTTTACTTTGCTGCCCCCATTGGATGTCTGAGTACAAAAGTATGAAAAGTATAAACAGACATAATAAAAGATAAAATCAGGCATTCAATAAGAAATGCTATAAAACAAAATATAAAGACTTTCTTCAGCTATAAACGTCTTCACAGCTATGATCGAACTAGGGGACAGATTGTCAGACCACAGTGTGCTGTGTTCACATGCTTCAAAATGCCTGCTAATGTAGTACTTCACCCAGTGAACCATTTCTGAACTGTTTATGAATATTAAATAATCCGACTCGCTGCCCGTTGGCTCCTATGGTTTCACTGTGACCTAGTGAACCTGTATCAGGATGTGATTATTAATAGAGACTTTAAAGCCCTTTTGTAAGTCACTCTGAATAAAAGGATCTGACTAATGTGAAGGTGAAGTACTGTTTTGACCACTGTGCACTGAAATACACACTAGTGATCACTAGGGGGCAGTGAGCACACATGCCCAGTGCTGTAGGTCTTGTGTGTGCTTGCGGGTTCCTTAACCACAAGCCTGTCCTGCCCCGTCCTTTTGTTTGTATTGCCCTAAAATAAGGGACTTTGGTTGTTTTGTCTTGTTTTGCTAATATGGATGACCAAAAGGGTCAAATTGGATCTAATTATATTGTAAGTGTAAAATTAATTATTGTTACTGTTATTCATCTGTTTATTCTTTTTTTCTGTGTGTATTTGATTTGTTTCAGAAGGACAACAAAGTGGCGGCGTAGTTCACAAGAGGAGCAGCTCCGGCGTCTCCCAGAGCGTGGCGTTCTCCTCCCTCCCCCCTCCCCTATAGACACTCTGTCCCTTCGTCCTTAATCCAGTGCGGGTCAGCCAACCCACAGTGAACTCGCTCCTCCTTTCTGGTTCCCTTCTTCCTCTTCTTCTTCTCCTTTTTTTTTTTTTAAAGAAAAGAAAACCAATCCTATCTCGAGATCCATCTTTGATACAGACACAGAGGACTCGAAAGGAAACAAAAAAAAAAAGCATAAATTCAGTGAAGTTACTTTTCAGTATTTTTGCATCAGCGTTTTAGTTCCTTTCCTACAGAACAATAATAGGAATTGAAACATATTTGATAATGTTCCTGTTAGACGAACACACACACGTGCGTATGCTGACGCCCGCTGATACTGTGAGCTCCCATCAGTCAAATAGCTTTATTTTGATTTTCCTCCTGTTTTATTAGAGACGCACCGAATCCATCTTTGTGTCCTGTTTGGTTGTGATGAAAGCTTCACTCTTACATCCTGAACCACACAAGTTAAACCTGTGACTGCTGCAAGTACCTACAGCATGGCAACCATCTCTGTCTCTCTCTCGCTTTCCTCTTTTTTTTTTTTTTTTTTTTTTTTTTTGTACCGAATCGTTTTATTTTAAAGGATGATTTTTTCCCCCCATTTCTCCAGCTGAATGGTTTAATCCAACTGTATCCCAAGTTCTCATCAACTCGCATCTCAAACGAGGCTGTTGATTTAAAAAATGATTATATGTAGAATGTAATAATGTTGATGTGAAGTTAGTCAGCACTCAGTGGGGTTTAAAATTATTATTATTGTTGTTACTGTTGTTTTCTGTATCTGGAATATGGAAATATGTCCGTGTCTTTTCAGTGCCATCGTAGACAATGTGTTCACAGTACCTGCTGGAAGAGAGACGGCGTTTTCTTGTCTTTCTGTCCGTCTTTTCAGTTTGTCCTTCCAGGTTTTGGTCTGTCGGTTTGTCTTGGTCCTGTCTTTTGTTTTGTCCTTTATTCTGTTATGTCTCGCATCTGTCTTTCCTTTTGCCTCCTTTTGTCTTTTGTTTGGTCTTTTGTTTTGCTGCCTCCTGTCTTGTTTTTTTTTTTTTTTTTACGTCCTTCTGTCTTTTGTTTGGTCTTTTGTTTCGCATTGCTTCTGTCTTTGGTTTGGTCTCTTGTATTTGCTCGCTTCTGTTTTTTTTACCCTTTGTTTTTTCCCTCGCTTACTGTCTTATTTTTTTTTCTTTATTTCCGTCTCTTACCTGTCAGATTCGTTTGATTATAATTCAGATCAGATTCAGACCCCGGTGCCAGTGGACGTTACCTTCCTCTCATTATGTACATGTCATTTCGTCATGCTCTGCTTCTTTGACGTGCATAAATTCACAGGACGAACAATCACTTCTTTTTTTTGTGTGTGTGTCCACTTCTTCAGGGATTTACCAGCTTCACCCTTTAACAGTACGATTTAAAAAATCCCCACAATGAAAACCCATTTGCACTTTAGAGATGATTATCGCAGTCATACACGGACTACGCTTCGGCTTTAACGATCAGCAGCTCTGTGTGTTTCTTTTCCTTTCTTCTCTCTCTCTGAAGTCTTAAAGCTTCGAATCCACTAGAGGAAACATTTACGCGGTGAAAAAAAAAAATATATAAGACATGTTGGTGATGTGAGAGCCTGATGGAGTTCCTGGGTACAGGTGTAGAGAGTGGATCTACTAGTGAGATCACAGATCTACTGGGCTATAGATCTCGGGTCAGTTAAAACATTATGGACAGGTGTTTAGAGACAGGATTTTGATTGCGTGCAGGATTTTTTGTTTTTTTGTTTTTGTTTTGGACACTGGGGCTTGTACCAGGTGTTGATCCGGTCAGATCGTGACATCACCGCCAGGCTGACTGATGTTCAACATTTTAATGTTCAATGTGGCATCTAAGTTACTGAGATATGACTGATCCTTTCCTTCTCTAGCAGTTAGAGACATCATCACGAAAAGCGGTCTGAAGATGTTGATAAAGGCGAGCGATGATGTCATGATCACATGGGAATTTGTACATTGTAATTAACTGACTGGACGATCACCTGCTTCTCAGACGGATCAATACGGAAAGTCAGTGACGCATCAAGTGTGTCAGAAAGTCGACGTGTCCGAGCACTGATCCGGGGTCGGGGTCATGTGACTGGGATTCCTCGGCCGTGCTTATGAACCTGCAGCTCTTGAGATGTGTTGTCGTATTTAATTTCTTCCCCCTGAATGCCAATGAAGCACTTTCTCGCTTTTCTACCAGCATTTTGGGAGCTTTTTTTTTTTTGTTTTTGTTTTTGTTACTTTTAAACAGTGGTTTGTTTTTTGTGAAAGGTTTATGAACGAGATTCGTGTGCGCCAAGACTCGCCGATAAGTCTCAGTAAGGTCCGTGTTCCTGTTGTGGCTTGAGGTTACATTTTGTGGCTGTTGTGTACTTCCTTCTAGGCGCTAGGCGATGAACTTTCTCTACACGTGTGATATGTTACGTCGGTCCGTTCGTAGGCAGCTGCAGTTCTGAGTGTGCTGGATGATTGTCGTGGTTTGGAGCACAGCATGATGGGAAATGCCTTAATGAGCCAGCGAAAACGAGTGTCGTGAGTTTGGATTTTAAGTGTTCGATTCAGTGTCAAATTTTGCTCCTGAGTGAGTGAGTGTGCTTGTGTGTGTGTGTGTGGGAGAGTGTGTGTGTGTGTGTGTCCTGGACTGATGCAATAATCACATTACTGCCCCACACAGCTCCCCCTCTCTCTCCTCATCCTCCTCATCCTCTTCCTCTTGATCATATGAGATGTCAGACTGTACATACAGAGTTTCGTTTTGTAAAGGTGAGACACGATCGTTTTCTCTCTTCTAAAAGAATTTGATTGGCTAATGTGGATTTATTTTTTGTTTTGGGTTTTTTTTTTTTTTTTGGTTTTGTTTGTATTTCCTAAATAAAGCAATTGTAAAGCATGGTGTACTTTTTAGTGACCAGGTTGAAGTTTTTATCCACTTCAGAAATAAATAGTTGTTCAAAATCCTTTTGTCCTTGATATTTTTTTTTATATATATTATTTTCGGTTGATTTTTAGAGTTTAAAGGTCCATGTGTTTTTCCAGAGAAACAACCAAATAAGCATGATCACGTCACATATACGTTGAAGTGCCAGAAAAAACTGGTACAGACGAGTCTGTGCAAAATATATAGCCTAGTGGTGACTCCATAATGTAATATGGGGATCGTTTAAGTTGGTGTTCCATGGGACCCCTGGGACATCTACAAACCTCTCTGACTGATGAACGTTATGTGAGACGCTACATATTGTCCTGTAAGAAGAGACCAAACCCATTAGAATAAATGCAGGACATGAACAGTTTTGAAACTCGTCTGCTTCTTTCTGGGCAATCCTGCATCCAACAGTACATCAGGGACCCAGGAGGCGGTGTAAAAGAAGACCTGCTACGCCATCCGTGGACATTTACGGCATTTGGCAGACGCTCTTATCCAGAGCGACTTACAAGGTCATTGGCATTACAGGTAGGCCAATGTAGTGTTAGGAGTCTTGCCCAAAGACCCTTATTGGTGTAGCTCTCTGGTGGTCTCTCACATGGGAACCCAATGATGTTACCACTGTACCACACCAACCACCTTGGACCTTGCTGAACCGTCTATACACTGGGGTCGGCAGCTTCGGGTCATCTCTGAAGAATTGGGGCCTGTTGGACAGTGCGGCATGCGAGTGCAGTGCCCCGGAACAGACCGCCAAGCATGTAATCACCACCTGCTCTCAGAAGTTGACCTCTTGGAATGATCCGGAGACGAGGGCGTGGCTGGATGACACTGAGTTGGGCGTCTGACGATATATGAGACGGCTCAAGGGCACTTTAGTCATGTCTGTTGCAGAAATTGAACACGGGACCTTCCAGACACTAGACTGGGTCACTAAACACAAATCCACAGCTGTCCCCTTAATTTAATAATCCTATAAGCCTTCAAAGACTTATTTTAATTAAATGTCAAATAAATGTTTAATAGACTTTTATTCATGAATAAATATGGTTTATTAAAATAAATAAATGTTAGGCTTACATAGGGAAGTGCTATAAAACAAGCATTTAATTCATTAAGGGAAATGAATAAATACATAGCATAAATACAATGGCATTGTCTACAAATACAAAATATAGTCACGTGGGAGTCGACTCTCAGTAAGATCCGACTCAAAGAGTCGATTCGTGTAGATATACACAATTCCATAACGCATTGCTTCACCAATAAGAGTCGATCCTTAACTTTCATTTATAATAAAAATCCGGCTTAACAACTTGATTCTTGTATATTCACTTAAACAACGAGACGATTCGTGTATAAGCAATTCCATAAGGCACTGGTTTACCAATAAGAGCCGATTCTTGTACATGAAAGATTCGACTCAACGAGTCGATTCGTGAAGATGTAGCCAATTCCACGAGGCAGTGGTTCGCCAACAGGAGTCGATACCTGTAGGGTCATTTAAAAGATCTGAGTCCATTCGTGTAGATACAGACAATTCCATAAGGCATTGTTAACCAATAAAAGGCGATTCTTAAGATTTACTTCAAAGAACGACCGACTCAACGAGTCGATTCGCAAGGATGAAGGTAAGTTCAACAAGGCACTGGTTCACCGATAGGAGTCGATTCCTGTATGTTCACTTAAAAGATCCGACTCAACAAGTCGATTCCTGTAGATATAGATAATTCCATAAGGCACTGATTCACTTAAAAGATCCGACTCACCGAGTCGATTCCTGTAGATGTAGATAATTCCATAAGGCACTGATTCACTTAAAAGATCCGACTCAACAAGTCGATTCCTGTAGATATAGATAATTCCATAAGGCACTGATTCACTTAAAA
>JAOVVF010000032.1:3092305-3102736 GCA_028565595.1 Duopalatinus emarginatus | reverse complement strand
TCCCCCTCCCATCCCTCAATGACACAGTATGGTCACAGGTTGCGTCCTGTTAGGCCCACGCACACGCACGCTGTTCGATGGCCATGCACATTGCGCGATCCGCTCTCTCTCCGCGAGTCCACGGCAGCCTGGAAATAAGCTCGAGAATTCCCAACGAGAGCTGGTTTATAATCTTGGGAATTCCTCAAGACTCGATCGGAGCGGAAGCTCAAGCGACAATTTCACTAGCTGCTGGAAGCAGGAATCATGCACTAAATCGCAATGGCAAATGGCAGTTAGGAAATCCGGGGACTCGCATGAATCTGACAAATACAAAAAAAATTATATATATATATATATTTATATGTATATGCCACAATGTTCGATATAAATTCGCCTATAAAAACACACGAGTCTAAAAGACTATCAAAACTGGGAATCGGAGTGCGGTCCAGAGTAAAGTGTCAGCTACGGGTGTGTACTAAGCACGTGAGCAGGGGTGGTGTGGCTGTGTTTCGCCGTCCACCCGACCTCATCCGTTAGTCCTGTCCAACCTCCTGATCACTAGATAGAGTGATGCAGCATCTCGTCTTTACACCGGTACCGACTCCAACCGTGGCATAACGCGAAACTCTTCCCCGCTAATCTAAGACCAGTCTTTAGCTTACTCAGAGCCCTAAACGGCATCACTACGCTCCCTGGTCTCAGAACAGTGTTTAAGAGAAAGGCTATAGTTAGGGGACAGGAGGGGCAGGGCGGGGCGGGGGGCGGTGAAGAGGGCGGGGTCAGTACTGGTGCAGGTATGAGGGCCGATGCTCAGGTTTCAGAGGGAAGTTCTTGAAGCCTTTACTCAGAGCTTTATGCTGCGAGACCTGCTGCTGCTGCTGCTGCTGAGTGAACGGAAAGCCGGACGAGAGGCCGCTGGAAGGAGAGCACTCATTGGCTGTCGACCAAACCGGAGACTGCAGCATTTGCATCGAGTCACCCCATTGGCTGGAAGGTATAGTCATTTGATAGAGGGAAGAGCTGGGATTGGGCATGGTGTTGGAGTGGGTGGAGTGCTGCCACGGTGCCTTCGGGGGCCATGTTTTAGTTTTGCTGTCCTGCAATGGAAGAAAAAATACGAAAAGTATGATCAATCAAAGGGCTTGGCCAAAAGTATACGGACACCCATTCATCGCACCCATACATGCCTCATCATCGAGCTGCTCACAAACTACAGGATGCATTGGTATATGTTCCTTGGCATTGACCAATAGGAGGACAGAGTGCCCTCTGGTACACACGTAAAAATTGAGAACGGGAATTGGGAGGCTGCTTTTACATCTGTCATACGGAACGACGAAACTGAAGAAAGGTCCAAAAAGTGAGCAGCTAGCTAGCTAGTTATGCAAGGTCATTATTCCCCAGTAGCCACAATCAGGTCCACAACCATTTTTGCGTCCTTTGCGTTTCTGAACACAAACCTGCCCAGATCATGTCCAGTGCCTTTATCTGTCCCTCTAATGACCTACGAACTTGTTCACACCGTGACTGATGATTGGTCGGTGTCAAACACTGTCTGTCTCCTGATGAAGACACGGCATGATTCTATCTTAGTCATCTGTATTAACAAGTCTTACCTGGTTATTGTCATCACCGGCATGGTGGAGAGGAGGAGACGGCAGTGTACACACTTCCTGCTCACCACAGCTGTGTTTCCTACAACACGCACACACACACACACACACACACCATTCAGATGCTCTGTAAAGTATTACAGCTTGTACGTCAATGACTGACACACCGCATGACCTTCACAGTGAATACCCAACACATTTAGTCGATCTTGTATCTGCTTCAGTGGTCACAGTTTTATTCAGGAAGCTAAAATATAGTTTAAAAGAGCAACAGATTTTTTTTATTTGTATAAATAACCGGCTTAATTTTATACACTTGTGACAATGGGACTGAACAAAACTGAATAAAGGCGGTGTAAATCAGCACGCAAAAACACACACACACACACACACACACACACACACACACACACACACACACACATACACACATACACACATACACACATACACACATACATGGTATGGAGAGTCTGGAGGGTGTGGTGTGGTTTTTTTTTTTTACCTTCTTGGCTTGACTGCAGCCACCAGATCAGGACCAGAGAACATGGAGAACAGACTGTCTCCGTTGGCTGAGGAGGTTTCATCACTCGAGCTGGCAGAGTCGCCCTGATTGGCTGACCAGGTACTGTTCACTGCCTCCCTGCTCACAGACAAAACTCTGTCAGTAAAATGCACTTTTCAGAGTATAAAACATATCCTGGTCCTACACACCACTTTGACCTGTAACTTACAATCGTGTCCTAGCTAACTGAGGGCAGCCGTGGCCTAGTGCTTAGGGACTCAACTCCCCCAGGCGCTGTGGTTTGGGGCTAAACCCCGCTCTAGGCAAGTGTGTTCACTGCCCCCTAGAGTTCACTAGTGTGTGTGTTTCACTGCAATTCACCTAAATTCCTCTGTGCGCAAGCACAGCAGGCAAATAGTTCACTTTCATTTAGCTCTTTGTCAATGTTTTTCCTGAATATGGTTATTGCATTTCACTCGGTTAGGTCAGTAGTAGCTGAATACACAGATTAGCCATAACATTAATATTTCCATAAGTGTTCTGTGGTATCTGGCACCAAGACGTTAGCAACAGACCCTTCTCTGGATCTTCTGTGGGATCAGACCAAATGGTCTAGCCTTTCCCCTTTACACATATCAGTTAAACATGGGCACTCGTGACGCTGTTGCCGGTTCACTGGTTGTCCTTCCTTGGATCATTTTCTATAGGTAGTGACTACTGTACTCCAGAAACACTGCACAAGACCTGTAGTGTTGGAGATGCTCTGATCCAATCGCAATTTGATTTTTGTCAAAACGGCTCATATCCCACTGCTTGACTGCGGTTATGGCTGACCTGTGTATTAACCAATCTTGTGTTCTGCTATTTCAAGAACCCATCTGTCCACCCTTTAGGTTATTACACAGCAATGTGCAATACTGAGACCTCGTGATACACTATGAGTAGACTGTATTTGCCTAATCACTGCCTCTATGACGATGTACGAGTTTCAGTTTCATGCTGGTCGTATAGCTGTAGCGTAACAAATGGGAATAGCGCTGGACTAGCGGAGTGGAATAAACACGCCCGTCTAAAGCTAAGGCAGGCTTGTAGCGTGAAGATGTCAAAAAAATGTGAAGCCTGGGATCTAGTAAACACATGTATGCAAATTCTGCACAATAATAACAACACTGACGTGAGAGTGTGTGTGTGTATAAGCTACTGTAGATGACAACACAGCTACTTACCCTTCGCTGTAGTATTCTGGGTGGGACCAGGTCCTGTGCTGGTCTTCTGGGAGGGGCCAGTTGCTACGGGGGTTGCTAGGACGGCGGACATGCTGTGCCTGCCTCTTCTGCTGCATGGCCTGGTTGACTCCGGCGACATAACGCGCAAACTCCGGATCGGAGCCAACTGAGAGAGAGAGAGAAAGACAGAGAGAGCGAGAGAGAGAGAAAGAGAGAGAAAAGGGTAGGGAGGGAAGAAAACCAAAAATAAGCCGTAGTATCACTGACAGACTGACAGGAGGCATCAGTGAGTAAGAAATAAAGAGAGAGCGCTTTGTGCAGGCTGAGGGACTTGATTCGGCACGCTCAGCTCTTTCGCCATGGTGTGTTGGGTCTCTTTATCCAGAGATGTCCAGCACAGCACAAACACACAAAGGAGCCATCAAAATCCGGCTCTGCTCCTAATGCATTGAAAAAAAAAAAAAAAAAAAACACTACACACACGAACACCGCTCTGCTTCACACACTTAGTTCACTACATGATAACACCAAACAGACACACACACCCCTTACATCAACAGCTCTGAAAGCACGGCCCAGCGTCCCGCCAGTTTCAGTGGTGGACATTACAACATTTACAACTGTTTCCTAATAAGAAATATACACCAATCAGCCACCAGAACACCTGACCTAACAAGGCATGGACTCCACCAGACCTCTGAAGGTGTTCTGTGGTATCTGGGACCAAGACGTTGGCAACAGATCCTTCTGTGGATCTTCTGTGCGAACAGACCAGATCGCCCCTGACACCTGCACGTCAGTAAGCCTTGGGCGTCCATGACCTAATCTTGCCCAGTTTTCCTGCTTCCAACACCTTAATTTTGAGAAGTGACTGTTGGCTTGTTGTTTAATAAAGCAAAAAATTAAACTATTTGCTTATTGGTCCTACACAGAGGAATGTGACCTCCATATTTAACCCATTCGTGCAGTAAAACACACACACACCAGTGAACACTAGGGGGCAGTGAACACAACTGCATGGAGCGGGGGTAAGCCCCGAAACACACCGCCCAGGGAGCAGTTGGTGGAGTTAGATGCCTTGCCCAAGGGCACTTCTTGTGTCATGCCTTGTGTGAGGATCGAACCCGGTCACAGGACCTGATACCTAACCCACTAGGCCACGACTGCCCCTTGAGAGGTGCCACTGTAACGAGATAATCATAATGTTATTCACTTCACCTGGTCAGTGGTTTTGTAGTGTTAATGTTATGGCTAATCAGTGTTAATCAATAGTTACTGTGTTTTTTTTTGCCTATAAGTAAAAGGAGACGTGTTAATCGTATTCAGAAGTCAATCAAGACACAAACTGTAACCTGAGGACGTTACACAGTAGCTGGATAAATGTCTATCACATCTGTACAAGCCTTATTCCTTTCTTTACATCTTGGATAAGAGTATGAATAGAGCAGTGTTCATAATCGTGTTTCTTTGCTGCTACAATAACACACACACACATGACATCAGCGACATCAGCGTATATTTCTACCCACTGTTCTGACAGATCCTGACACCAACCAGCAGCACACAATGGACCATTTTTCACCCCACAGTCACTGAAAATCTGTCGGGTTAGGAGTTTGCAGGGCATAAATGACGTCAGGGAGGAGGCTAAACAAGCACATTCATACCCTCATATGTCCATCCCTCAGCATTCTGATCTTTATCTGCCGCATTTCAGCGATTAGACATTCATTAGACATTTCAACACTGCCGGCAACGCTCGAACATCTGGCAGGAAGTCAAGAAGCGAAGTAAAGAGGCACCAAACAGGTCACCGCATACACCGTTTATCATCTTAGATTGTCACAGGAAAAAAAAAAAATCTCAGACATGATAAACTGCATTCTTTACATGGATGTCACACACACACAACACTGTGACTCACCTGCAGGGTCAAAGGGCATCGTATCACCCAGCACTCCGAACAAGCTCTGCTCGCTCTGCTCACGATTAGGCCAGGTGTTGTTGCGTGGGCCTGGCGGCGCCTTGTGACCCAAAACCTCGGACATCACGCTGTCCATGTAGGTGCTGACCAGCCCCAGGCTGTACAGGTCTGAGCTCAGGTCAGGCAAAGTCCACTGAGTCAAGTGACCGATGGGCGAGAGCCCACCCGGGGGAGCCTGGGGCCACTTTCCAGGAGCTCTCTGCTGTGGGGGAAGAGCCTGTGGTTGCTGAGACGGGAGTTGTGGCGAGACGGGTGAGGGCTGCTGGGATTGCTGCAGGAGGTGCTGGTAGAACTGGAGGGTCTGTGGTGATGGAGAAGGCTGCGTTGGGGCTTGTGGTTGTGGGGGAACTGTGGTTTGTTGCTGTTTGGGTGTCGTTGGGAGCTGAGGAGGTTGTTGCTGCTGCTGCTGCTGTGGCTGTTGTGGCTGTTGAGGCAGATTCTGAACCAATGAGATTGCAGAGTGCAGAACAGGTGCCTGGGAAGTGGGCGGGGCCACAGAGCCAGGCGGTTTCAGGTCAGCGGCGTTGCTTGAGGCGACCGAGTTCCTCCTCTTTACCAATGGCGAGGCCTGCTGAGACTTGCCCATGTTGAAGCCGGATAGAAAGTCGATCACGTCCTGCATTTCCTGGTCCGTAGGCAGATTCATACCCTGCTCCTCCGGAGTTGAACCATTGGCCGCATGCTGGCCGGGGTCACCGGTACCGGTTACGGTCATTTGAAGAATTTGGGACGGTGCTTTGGGCTTATCGTCAATGCCGCTTGTGCTTCGAGAGGGCGTGCTGGGGATGGAAAAGCTTCCACCACTTCCGGAGTTGGAAGATGTCTTTTTGGTGAACTTGGAGGTGAGTTTGGAAATGGTCTTGGGCAAACCGCTGGAGGACTTGCTGCTGTTGCCAGGGTGGAGGTCAGCAGGGACGGTGTAGTCAGAGTTGTCTCTCTGAAGCTGGATCTGAATGGTGGGAAGGGCTTGTTCCCTAAGGACACACAAAACCCAGATTATATTATTAGCAAGGCTAAACAAACCTCAGCCTGCTAATAAAATGTAATCAATATAAAAATAAAAACTCATGCAGCTGAGCACACAGGTTAGTTTTAATATTATTTTCCTACAATTAACATTTTCTGCCTTTGAGAGAAAAACAGCACTAAATGTGGTTCTGAAAGCATCAAAACACCCCACCCCAGTTTTTACGCAAGGGTGCCAATAATTTTGGTGAACACTGAACAAGATGACAGTCGTGTTGCTTATACTAAATTAAAATCCATTAAAAAAAAAGAATTCAATATTTAAATACTTTTTTCAGGTTTGCGCTGGAGATACGCGGCTCGCTCTGGAGCTATAAGGCTAACGTAGCTATTTTTCAACAACAACATAATCAAAGCCCCCCTCTGACATCACTAATTACATCTCCTTTCAAAATAAACTCTGATGTATACATCTTTTTCCGAGATGGCTGTCAAATGAAAAGAATTTTGGGATATAGGGCAGGAACAGTGACCTTAAATAGACACATAAATCAGCTTCCTTTCTGGCCTGGTTTCTCAACTCGCATGAAAGTGCTGAGGCAGCAGACTACTGTGCGTTTTAGAGGAGGAGAGGAGGGGGATTATGCTGCAGCAGCTTTAAGGCTTTTCAGGACAGAGGAAAAGAAATCTTTTTAAAATGAGACGAGCATTTGGCAGACACGTCAACCTTATCCAAGCACGCTGCTTTGAAAGAGTCAGAGTTAAACTGATCTGACTTGCAGCTCGTGTCGAAAAGATTTTAAATTTAAACTGAAAATGCGAAAATATCTTTCCAAAAATACCTGTCTTACCAGGACAAATGTAAATGTGCTTCAGGGAAAGCTAGACTCAGGTTTAACCAGAAACAGAAGATACATGTAACTGCTGTCCAGTTCCCCAGCTAACTTCACATGCACGGCCAAAACAGGATTGACCAATCAAGAAATGGACTCCGCAAGACCTCTGAAGGTGTTCTGTGGTATCTGGAAACAAGACATTAGCAACAAATCCTTCTGTGGATCTTCTGTGGGAACCGGCTAGGCTAGCTGTTGCCCCCCCCTTATGGACATCACCAAGTGGCCATGACCCTGTTGCTAGTTCACTGGTTGGACCATTTTTGCTAGGTACTAAACCACTGCATATTGCCCTGCGTAAGACCTGACATTTTTGGAGATGTTGTGTAGCAATAACAATCTGGTTCTTGTAAAAGTCACTTGGGTCCTTACGCTTGCCCATTTTCCCCGCATCCAACAACACACCTTTGAGAACTGACTGTACGATTGCTGCCTAATGTATCCCACTCCTTGGCAGTGAGATAATCAATGTGATTTACTTCACCTATCAGTGGTTTAATCTTTTGGCTGGTTGGATATTTGAAATCACCAGCATCTTCACGGTCCACATAAAAACTAAAGACTATAAACTTTTCATCTTGCAGCTCATATGTTTCTACAGGAATTCATCCAGCGTCTCATCTTGACATGCCTGGCTTGTAGACGTTATGTCAATCCTGAAACTAGGAAAAGGTTAAGTACACACTCGGAGGCTCCACAAACAAATTCTTTAAAACATGACAACCTATGATGTCATACGCGGACAAGATTCCGGCTATGTGGAAATAATGTCCAAGTTGTACTTGCTTGTCATGTCATATCTTAACCGTCAGCTACGCTGAAATTAGGAAAGTGGGATCGTCAGGAGGTTGGATATATTAAGCAGCAGTCAGTTCTTGAAGTTGATGTGTTGGAAGCAGGAAAAAATTGGCAAGTATGGCAAGTGAGCTACTTTGACAAGGGTCAAATAGTGAAGTCTATTAGGTTAGTGTATATTAAAAGAGAAGGACAACCAGTAAACCAGTAACAGGGTCATGGCTGCACAAGGTTCACTGATGTGCTCGGGGAGCGAAGACCAGATCATCTGTTCTGATTCCAGAGAAGATCCACAGAACGTTTTGTTGTCAGAAACCACAAAAGACTTTCAGAGATCTCGTGGTGGACAGTCTTTGATGGGTCAGAGCTGTTCAGGCAGGTGGTTTTAATCTTATTGCTGACACTTTATACGTTCCTATTAAATTCTAATAGTGTTAGTATTATCATAGTTAGTTCTAAATGCTACAGTAGGCAAAGAAGAAGCAAAACATTCTACTGACTTGTGCTCTTTCCAGCGGTTGAGGTCGAACACTGAGGTGTAGAGGACGTCCACCAGGCCGAGGGTTTTCTCTGGGTCCAGACTGCGCTGCAGCAGGGACATGGTGGCCGGGTCCTCCTTCAGACACCTACAGAATTGAATCCACATCCACTCTTTTTAATTTCTTTTCAGACATGAACGTGAGATGCAGCTACGTTTGTGTAAAGCGGTTATAAATTGGTCATTTGTGTTATTCAGCAGTGAGCTGGAGAAACATCAACACTGTTATCAGCTGGTTTCATTTCAAGTCCTGTGTGCCTTTAATTAGAGACGGTGTTTACAGACAGGCTCAAACTCGCTGCTGATTTTCTTTTATATAAAACGATGGATGCTTTGTGAAGCACGCTGAATGCATATCGGGGGAGTTGAGATCAGCGGTAGAGAGCATAACGTGACGTGCTCACAAACACCGTTTTAGTGCCGGGGAAGATCAGAGAAAACAGATGCAGCACAGAATAACTTAACAGGAAATGAGCATGTATGGGATTGGACATGGACAGTCTATAATGGACAGAGGTAGTAACCATGAATCAGGTTACAGACTTATAGCTAAACTATCATTTAGAATTGCACTATCTGCGTCACCCAGATGAGAATGGGTTTCCTTATGAGTCTGGTTTTCTTCCTCTTGACATCTCAGGTACTTTTTCCTTGCCACTGTCACCACCGGCTTACTCATTGGGGATATTTTAAAATTTCTAGAAAAGGAATAACCGGTTTCCGTCATGTCTGTAAAGCTGCTTCGGAATAAAGTCCATTGTTAAAAGCGCTATACAAATGAAACTGAATTTTGTATGACATTAAAGAAGTAATACAACATAACCGGCCTACATGCATGACCTCTTGTACAGTGAGATGTAAAAGCTAATTGTCCTCCTTTACCACATTACAAACAGCCTTTTTAAAAAGGTGTTTATTCTATGAATAACTTTTTCCATTCGAGCCCTGATTACACTGACTGATGATATAAGTAGAATGGAGTAACCAGCTGTAATCTAATGTTAGAGGATCTTTATCACAGAGCGCACGTTTCAGTATCATCTCATACAAGCTGATAATTAACTTCATTTAACTGGTACATGTTATTTAAACATTACGTTAAACGCATAAAGTATGAATATGTATAAAAATATATGCTGCAAATACAAATAATGAGAAAATGTATGTTAAAACTTAAGCGTTTTTTGTTGTTATTGTTTGTGTTTCCTCTCTTCTCGCTGCTTTTCTGTCGTTAATCTAATCTTTTCCAGTCTAACAGCTAACAATAGCCGTGCTGTCAGCTCTTCACGTGACTATGTTTTCACTCTGTGGTCCTACTCCAATGATGTCACCTGCGTGTGGGTTCATGCCCAGCTGGATATTCCTGCTCGGTCGAACGCGTCTGCCCTGATGACAGAGGCACTACAGTTACAGAGTGGGCGTGGCTCAGGGATCAGAGGGCGTCACTCCACGGTCCAACTGGCGTAATGTATATTTAAATTGTTTGGCAGAAAATCTGGTACAGACTGATGAACCCTATAATGGTATGTGCTTGTTTAGCTGGGATTTCTATACAACCCCTGGTACATCCACAGACATCTCTGACAGGTAAACGCCTCAGGTGTGTGTGTCTCCTATCTGAAGAGTTACACCCGTTCATGTCCTGTGTTTTTTCTGATAGGTTTGTCCTCTTCCAACAGGACAATAAACCACCACACATGTCCAGAGACGCCAGATTATGGTTAAAGGAACACTCGTCTGAGTTTGGCTAAACCCCATTCACATCTAAGTTACCAGATCTGTAGCAGATCGCTATCGAACACGTCTGGGATGACAGGCAACATTCTGCACAATCCTACACCTCAGAATACAAAAGAATTGTGGAGCATTCTGCAGGAAGTATGCCTACAGAATATTTCCGCAAGATTGTGAAGTCCATTAGATTTG
>JAOVVF010000032.1:3068696-3089513 GCA_028565595.1 Duopalatinus emarginatus | reverse complement strand
CACCCCCCCCTTAACAAACTCAAACCTACACCAACATGCCCACTATCCTGTATGCTAACACACACCCTAGCGTGCACACACCAAACAAACAAACCAGCATGCACAAAAAGATTACACTTGCCCATTTTTCCTGCTTCTAACACATCAACTTTGAAGCCTGACTGCTTGCTGTATAATATATCCCACCACTTTACAGGCGTCATTATTATTAGATTTTAAATGTTATTTATTTAATTTTACATTATTATGTTATGGCTGATTGATATATGGCACCTTCACCTGCTCTGCTCAGAATAAATAAATAATTAAATAAGTCAATATATACAAGTAGTAGAAATCTTACCAGTCCAGCCTGTCCGTACAGCAGCTGCACGGCTGTTTTGCACGCCCCTCTCCACGTGGAGGGACACACCAGGTTTAGCACCTCAGTCACGGGTGAGTCACACGCCGAAACACCGTTCTGCCCCGATGCCTCCTTAATGAGCTGTAACATGGTGTGCTAAAGGGCAGAAGAAAAAAAGAGCCAGGTCAGATAGAACTCCCACAAGTGACCCACAGTGCCCTTTATACACCTTTAAATTATGATACAATTCAGCTCAAAATAAATAAATTCCAAGACTTTCGCACAAAGTGTGTTAGCAGGTAAGTGGGGGGGGGGGTCCTTTAGTTTAGCATTACACACTCTTCAAATGAAGGACACCACGCCTGCTTTACCCGTCTTTCAGTTAACTCGTGAGTGAACCTTTCTGTATCCCAGACAGAACTAAAAACCCTGACGAACGTACAAAACATTCTGTAACTCTGTTTTTTTATTCTCATGTGCTGCTAGTCACATGTTAATAAACGCTAGATTGCCAATAAAGTTCAGACAACGCATTTATGTTTAATTACACCCACAAATACGTTTACAAGGCCAACCTCAGGGAGAGCTAGAAGAAAAAAAAAAAAAAAAAAAAAAAGAGGACTAACTGGTGAACAAGTGCCTGTTAAACACGGTGCGCCTCCACTTAAACTTCCAGTAACGCAGCTCAGCCACCGCGGCGCATCTGCTACAATAAACACACTGAATCTAAACAATAAACTAACTTACTAATACTTGTTCCATTTAAAAAATATCATTGTTGTGTACTTTAATTGAATGTTTAGTGTTAGTGTGCTCAATTTTTTACTTCTTCACATTAATATGAAATGGCCAGTTTCGGTCAGGTTCATTAAGTTTGTGTGTGTAATTAAAATAAACAATTAAAACTTAACATAATGTATATTAATGCAATAATTTATCTCCAACTATATGATTTAAAAGTGATTAGTTAACATTTGAGAACCACCATTCTTATTTGAGGCCAAAAGTGCATCAATGTTAGGGAACCAGTCATGTGACTGGAAGGTTGCTGGTTGTATCCCTTATATAGACATGACATGACATAACATGACTGATGTGCCCTCGAGCAAGGCACCTATCCCCTAACTGCTCTTGTGGATAGGAGTTGCCCACTGCTTCGGGCAAGTTTGTTCACAGGCCCCCTAGTGTGTGTTTCACTGCATGGATGTGTTAAATAAGGTCACATTCCTCTGTTAACATTTTAACTGTATTATATCTTTGAATGCAATCTGACAGACATGTGCCTGATGTAAACATGCAGTCTGCACAAGACTGAACTGGAGTTTTATACGCTGCACATCTTACTCTATTTAACTAGAGTGGAAGAGAAAAGCAAAATGCAGACATCAAACAAATTCTGGCTGAAGAAAAAAGAAAAACGTGACGAGCGAAAACCTCACTTTGAAAGAATCTGCCTGGGAAAGGACCACTGCAGTGGAACACTAACACATGCTTCCCAAGAAAAGGCAAGACAGGAATAAAGGAAAATCTGTGCTCCGGGGGACGTCAGCATGCAGAAAAACACTAGTAGGGATTTGTAGCGGCAGAGCCGAGACGAGACGGGAATGCGGAGCGTCCGCTCAGGTTTCCGTCGCGTCTTTCCGATTTGCATGTTAAAGCGTTCGGATCTGATGCACCCTCCAGGTTTGAGTAGGCGTGAACGATCGCTATTATTAGAAAGAGAAGGTCAGAAAATCTTTCGATACGGTTAGAGACCGAGAGGCAGCGCTGTTCTCAGGTGAGCCGGACAGGGCAGAGTAGCGATGTGAGGCGTGTACCGTTTTAAGTTTGAGGTTGTCGGCAGCCGACTCGTTGAAAGAGACTCCTTTGAGGAAGTGAGAGCCGATCTGCAGGGGGATTGTGGGTAATTCGCACTGGAGTGGCTGAGATGTGGTCTGCATACGGCCTGCCTGCTGAGCCTCAGCCTCGCTGCAGCAACCCTACACATATACACACACATTTAATTTTTCATTTAAAGCATTCCAGAAAGCATAAACACACTCATATACATATATACATATATACACACACACACACACACACACACACACACACACACACTGACTCTCACTGGTACGTACCTGTAAAGAGGCTTCGATAGCTTTGGGTTTCAGGTGGAAACCTCCTTTGAGAGCGTACTCACAGTGACCCAGAGAGTCCAGCGCAGATCTGTATGCCTGCATGCACACACAAAACAGTGTATATCCTTGGTTACAGTAGAGGAAAACAGACGCGAAAGCCCCTCTATAATCCGATGTTCCTGAGCTGCCGTGAGTCACTGTGACATCCCTGCAGTAGTAAATCTAAATCGGTGCTGTGTCAGGTTTGTACGTATTTATATCTGCCAGCTCGGATTTGCGCTCACGTTAGGCACAAAAGATGTTTGATTACAAAGTGACAGGCAGGAGCTATCAGCCAATCAGCGTGGAGCAAGTAATTATTCAAACAGGAATCAGAGTCAGAGGCAATATTACACTATAAGATGGAAACCGACTTTCTGAACAGGGAACGTCTCCTCAAATTTGATCAGAAGCCAGTCAGTGATAATCACCTGGTTTATCCCCACTGAGGTATCAGTATTATTACCCAGCTGTAAATTTATTTAGCTACACAACTCATGACAGTCAGGAATTATTATCAAGCCTCTCTGTATTTTTTTGTCAATCTTGCTTATATAATATCAGACAGATATTTTTTGTTAAACTTACTTATATCATATCAGACAGTAGGGATGCTGAAAAAAATCGATTCTTTAAAGAATCGTGATTCCTAGTCCTGGCGATTCTGAATAGATTCAAAATGCCCAAAAATCGATTTTAAAATGTGTTTAAGTTTTATTTTTTAATGTTCCTACTCCCGAGTGTACTGCGTATCGCATTACGTGTCCACTCAGCCACCGTAGAAGAAAGCCGTCTAGGCCACCGTACAGTAAGCTAGTTATCAGCTCCCTTTGTCTGAATGGAAGCCGCTAGCATGGAGTCATTCAGACAAAATGATACAAAATATAAACACAGCAATGCACTATGACTTTAAATTTTCAGTTAAAGGTTAATACACTGTGGTAGACTGAAGTCTATGTTTACTTTTGTATTCATATATTTTGAGTTATTTGTTTAGTGATAGATTTTTTTTATTTAAGAATAAAAGTCAGACAGCTAAGTGAACCTAATACTGGTCATTTAAATTACAGAATGTTATCACAATCCTGTTTTTGGTATAAATATAAAATGATGCAAAATGATTTGATACAGTGAGGAACCTAAAAGTATTGTTTTAAATAAATGTTCTATTTGTTTTAACAAAATTTATAGACCATTTGAATAGAAAAATTGTTCCTGAATCAAAAATTAATTCTTAATTAAGTGGTGACCCCAAAAATTTAATTAAATCGCCGGACACTGATTGACTTATCAGACAGTTAATAATTATCAGACAGTGTTATCTGTATTTATTGTTTCGTTTTTTTAAACTTAGCATGCTAACACCCAAGATCCCACAATTAAATAGAGAAGAGACATCATACACTATGCAGGAAGCACAAATAATAATACACACTTTATGATGATGAGTGACAGATGTGGTCTATATCTTGGAGCCAAGTAAGAGGTTTTATGCTTTTTTTAGTCCTAGCTAAGGTGCATCAGTTGTTGTAATGCTATAAATATGCGGCCTGTCTCAGGGGTAACTGTGTTTACGACCATTAAAACGTATAGTGTTTCCGAATTCTATATTAAAAACCAAACAGAGACATGTAGTCTCCTGAGGTCTGACCTGCAGAGCGCTGTTTATCTTCAGGTTGAGCTCTTTGAGCTGCTGGTCAGGGAGAGAGGGGCTGTGTGAGCAGAAGAGCTGCTGCACCTGAAAACCAGCCAGACAGCCGTCACGGCCTCGCTCTCGTAGACGCGCCGTTGCCTGGAACACAAACACACGCGTACACACACCATCATTACCATGATCCACTTAAATGGACTGTCATTTGACTGAAGTCAAAATCAAAATTTACTTTATTTATGTGATAAAATTAATGATGTACTGTTGTAACATGGCAACAACTATCTGTATAATTAAAATAAAAAAAGATACACGTATAACAATAAAGAACAGAAAATGTCAATAATTAACATATAACATTAAACAAAATGGTAATAAAACAAAGCGTATTTAATGTGTGTAAGTGGTATTTAATAATAAACAGTAAAAAGTTTATTTAGTCTAATATTTCACTCAGTCCTCAGGCTGATGTTTGCTGATGCCCGAGCGCTGAATTCGTATGTTACTTGCAACAGCGTTACATGCCCATCATGTGAAACGATTCTTGCTGGTCACGTTCACTCTGGTCTTTTTAGGCCCACACTGCTGCCACAGGTTTGCTTCTACTCACAAAATGCTTACGAGCTCCAACTATTAAACGGTGGTGATTACTTGCCAGGCTCTGCAAGCTTCCATCGATGTCTGTTGTTTTATATAGCAGCGGAGGATGCGACCAATGGCGTGCATAGGGGCGTTGCTACCTATTTTGCATTGGATCGTCTGTACAACATTTTTTGGCGGTTCTGGCAGTGTATACAATAAGTTAAAATGGTATAATAGCAAATATTATTAAATTAATGTGTTATTATAATTTATTGCTAATTACTGTATTTATTATATTTATCTCCTAATATATTAGATATGTATACAGTGTGTGTGTCCTAAAGTATGACTGATTTATATTTTTGGGCAGTTCAGTAGGAAGCGCATCTCTGTCTCTACCTCACCTGACTATCTACAGAGCATCGTTTATTTGACACAAGCACTTTATACCACCAGCACTTTCATTACATGCCAAGATCCCGATCCCAGTGCTTTATTAATTACTCAGTGGTAGAAATGGGGCTTGACACAATCACAATAACCACATAACATCAATACTGCACAACCTTCTTAAATACTTAAGCAATAATACACTCAAGGTTCATACTATATCAGGAGAAACATCCCAATACAGCACAACCCTGGAGTGTATTATTGCGATTATACACAGTTCCGTTATCAGTGTTTATTGATAGATTTCAGGATAAAGTCGGCAATGGTAATCTAAGCTAACCATAAATAAATAACCATAAATGAAAGCGGTTTACTCGCCCCAGTTAATGTTTTTGGATTTTTGTTTTTTTTTTACCTCTGAGCAAAGAAAGCTAACCGTAAGTAAGTTAACCTTTACACTGAGAAAAATATCCATCGCAGAATAAAAATAAGTTGTGTGTTCTATACAGTTTTGTACATGCATAATTATAAAAATGTTAGTGATATTTAAACACTGTTTTCAGATCTGATCTGATCGCTTTTTGCATGAATAAAGTATAAACATCCCTTAAAGTCAGGAGCCTATGTTTTTTTTTAATGTTTCCTCAGAGAGGTTGGCTGAGAGAGAGAGAGAGAGAGAGAGAGCGTGAGGTCCACAATATGCGCAAGTGGCCGATATTGGGGAAGGGCCAATGTTAGCGGGCGCGATGTAAGCGTTAGTGTTATATCTAAACGTTCCGCTGCTGAAACATCAGACTATAACAGTCGAGGAGCATCATTAACTATCCAATAATTATTATACAGATAATAAACACTAATACATCCATTTATAAAATAGGGTTTATTAACTCATTATAATTTAGCCGTTGCTGGTTTGTTTATGTCTGCAGTGTTTGGCCTGTAAACGCTGGTGTCGTTGCTAGAGTTACGTGTGTATGTGGTGGAGTGATATTTGGAGAGCTTCGGGCCCAGTGCCATTATCGTGTAATGACGGCACTCATGGAACGTCTCTCGTCCAATCGGACTACAGGGTCGGAACTAACTGTGGTATAATACTAAATATAACATTCAATCAAGACAACCTCACACCTGAGACAAGTCAAATAACTATAATAATTTAATATCATTACAGATCGGTAGTAGAGTTCATTTCTGCATCCATGGAGTGTACTACATGCCCGGACCACCCGCTCGAAATCCAATAACTCCCAATGACATTTCTAATTAAATACCGGGCAAAACAGATGACCTCTCAGTCAGGGCGTGTCAGCTATGTGTCACACTTCAGCAACTCTCCGAAAGGCCACGAGAGCTCCAAAAGGCTCGCACAGTCCCAGACGCCTCGCCGGAGTGTTTAATTGGATGTTCTTCACATCTGTATTACTAGACTTATATGAACAATGATGAGCTGATCTGGCATTCGCGGAGCTATTTCAGAGACAGACCAATAGTTGTATTATTTCCTGGACTATATGGCATGTCAGTTGCCTTTTAGCACGCACTGGCTGAGTCAAATGCTGTTCATATCACATGACAGAGCAGCTAAAGAGACGAAAGCTCTAACTGCCATTTTCTGCATACATGACCTTACAGTTGCATATGATTGTCTGGTGTCAATGCCATTGACGGGGGTGAGAATAATTAACGCCACAACTAACGTCATGCAGTTTTCAGACAATGCGTTATTATAAGAGATTTCCAGTTTCCAAGTTGCCGGTATCTCTGTGTGTGTGTGTGTGTGTGTGTGTGTGTGTGTGTGTGTGGGTGTGTGCGTGTGTTGTGACAGTAACTGATACCTCTGCTGCCCCTTTCCATGAGCGCACCGCTTCGTCCAGTTCACTGAGAGCTCCGGGCTGACCGCGAGCCCCTGTGCAGCGCTCCTGCATCTGCGCCAGAGCCTCCGCCAGGCACGACTGCGCCACCGGCTGCACTTTCTGCAGAGCCTGAGACAGGAACTGGAAATGAACTTGCATCACAGTCAGAAAACAGCGGCCTAGGACCTGAGAGGAGACAAGAAAGGAAAATGAACATGAGCACTAATGTGAATAAAGCCAAAAAAAATCCACACAGAACCCATGGCTTGGTGTTTACAGTTCTGAAATTTGCACCTACAAGGGTATAAGATCAAATCCAAGAAGGACTGGAGAGTCGATGTAGCTGCTTAGCATGATTTATAGATTAGATATACATACAAAAAGATCAGGGTTACTTTACATGAGTTTTAACCCTGATACTTAGTCTGGATGAGTCGGTGCTGGTTGGCACAGGAGGTGGATAAAGAAAAACAGCCACGTGTTCATGCATGAAGTGGACCTCTACATTAGAGGACAATTGAATTGTAGACATTTAAGGTGAAACAGAAATTCGTCTAAGAAGCCTCATATGTAGGGTAGCCTCCGTCCGATATGTGCTGTGCTGCTCACCTGACTCCTTTTTGCAGCCTGTATAGCATTACAAATAAATCGGCGTCTCCTGGGTGTTTCGGAGTCTGTTGGGATCCCTAGTTGTTTAGTGTGTGATGGACATTTTGTTTTATTCGCCATAAAAATCAGAAAGGAAATTTGAGATAGCCAGTCTTTATAATCTGCTATCAAGTAGTGTAGGGTACACAAAGCTTAAGGCTAAGGCTTTTATTAAGGGCTCAAAATAAATAACAGTGTTTAGCATCTAATGGTTCTGTAGAGGAGCAGATAAAACGTACACATAACTGTGAAAGTGTATAATCATCCCTTGAGAGCTGACAGTTCCCGAATCCCAACACGGTGCGGCTATTAATCAGGTGTGGAGACCACTTATTACCTGGCTCAGGTGTGTTCAGAGCTTCGATATAGCAAAAAACATTGAAAGTGTGGGGCACTCGGGTAGGACTTAATGGTAAATAGAGTGAGGTGCCATAAAAATACTTTACTTGTGGGTCCACCAAGGGGCATGGACTCCACAGGATTGTGGAAATATTCTGTAGGCAATGAACACCATACTTCCTGCAGAATGGCCCACAATTCTGAGATGGGTCATTCCGTGCCAAATCAACCAATTTTCCCAAATGACCATGTCTGATTTTGATGATATTCCACCTAAACAAACCTTATGGGGAGTAATGAATACCCACAAAATCTTGGGGTAAAATTCCTACTATTTCAGGAGTTAATGTTTAATGTAATCTTTAAATTTAGGTGCCACGCCCCTTTTCATACTCATGACTTGCCTCCATGATCTGTTAGGAATTTTGAAGGGTCATATCTTCATTTCTAAACATGACACCAAGCTGAAATTTGGTACACTGGCTCAGTTTTGTCCATTCTTTTAGAATATGGATCATGAATCAAGGTCAGTGTAAGCAGTGGCAAGTCTTAAGCCTGTCAAAATCCAATTTTGTTTTGCTGCGAACCCCATTTTTGGATATTGATCCTCGGGTCACAGGATTATCAAGAGGTCTGGATGAAAGACTATACTGGATTATTGTTAATTGGGGGAGATACTACAAGTAAATGCAGTATAACATCAATTTAAGAAAAGATGTCAGACTGGTCACACACAAAAAAATAAATAAATAAATTTAAATTAAAATGATCGGGCCCCGCCGTACCCCCACCTACGAGTGGATAATTGACTATGTGGACAGTTAACATTAGTAATGAACTTAACACTGCGGAAAGATACACATCTCAGCTATAATTGGTAAAAATAACACCACGATTATATTTTCATTATATTTTCACCAATTATAGCTTCATTCTGATGCCATATTCTGAAAGAGGGGGCAACACTGAGCCAGGGCACCAATTTTCAGCTTTATATCATGTTTAGAAATAAAATCCATTACGGATCATAGCGGCAAATCTTGAGTACGAAAAGGGGGCATGGCACCTAGATTTAAAGATTACGTAACTCCTGAAATAGTAAAAGTTCATTTTGGCAGATTTTCATCAAAATCTGAGATGGTCACCTGGGAGCCTCTGGATGACTTGGCATGGATTGAGCCAGATCTGGTGACTCAGGTGGGTATGGCTAGTGTTCCTCTGACCATAATTTGACATCTCTAGACATGTGTGGTGGTGCGTCTTCTTATTGGAAGAGGCCAAACCCATCAGAATAAATGCAGGACATGAACTGGTGTAACTCGTCAGAAACGAGGCACACAGTGTTCACCTGTTAAAGACGTCTGTAGAAGTACCAGCATTCGGATGGAAGGCCATCTAAACAAACCTCTCATCGGTACCATAGGCCCATCGGTCTACATTTTAGTACTGCAAAATTAGATTATAAGAGGCAAATGTGTGACGACTTGTAGCGGTTATATGGTGTGCTCCAGGTAACCGTACTCCTACCACAATTCATTTGTCCTCCATTATAAAAATTTCTGCTTCATTTACACAGACACACTGCAGCTTGTGCCCCATTTCCTGCTGTATTAAATCAGACGAGCTAACCCGACACGCTCTCGGCTCTCCTCCTTTAATTCCGCGTGTCATAATTTAAGCTGGAGAGTCATCCGATAGCTCTGGTAAGCAAATCAGATAAAGAACCACACGACCACATGAAAAAAGGTCTTTGATAAGGAGAAGGAAATCTGCTTAGGAATTACCCGTGTCCTTCTCATCCAGACACGTATCGTGTGATGTGGGGATTTTTATTCATTCAGGCTGGGGGATGAATGCCTGCTTATTCTGCTTATTAACACCTCGACTCGGCAGGCACGCCAGCGTACGTAAGCACCGAGGCTAATTTAATTATTCAGTGATTGTCCTCGCTTCAGGGTCATGGTGGATCTAACACCTATCCTGGAAACACGCTGGAGCATGTGACGGCGTCCACATGCATGAATAAACACGTGGAACAAGCTACAAGGCATATTTCTGGAGTGAGAGAGGGAACAGGAGTACTGGGAGGAAAGAACCTTATTCAACGTACACCCATCAGCCATGACATTACAACCACAAAGCCACTGACTAGAAAACTGAATAAGAAGGACAGACAGACAGACAAAACAGACCACTTCATTAACTCCAATATACCACCAACACCTTAAATGATCTCATTACAAAAGCACCTGTCAAGGTGTATGATGTATATTTAGACAGCAAGCAAAAGGTCAGTTCTCAAATTTGATGTTTTGGAAGCAGGAAAAACAAGCAAGCGAAAGTGAGCCACTTTGACAATGACCAAAGTTGTGATGTCTAGAAGATTGGGGCTAAGCATCTCCAGAACAGCCGGTCTTCAGGAGTGTTTCAAGAATGCAGCGGTTAATACTAGGGCTGTGTGATATGACCAAAATTGTGTACCCCGATATAGGTCCATTCATATCCGGATAACGATACATATCACGATATAGCACATTTTCTGTAAATTCAGTGAATTTTTAGTGAATTGAAATGTATTTTTTAGTGAATAAAATTACTACATGAAAAAAAATATTTCTATACGGTGAATTATACAATTTTCCAAACAATTTAACATATTTTCTGCCGTATGTTGTGTCGTGTGTAAAAGACTCTGCAGCTCTGCAACATCTGGGTCTGCAACTAAAAAA
This sequence comes from Duopalatinus emarginatus, assembly GCA_028565595.1. Lineage (NCBI taxonomy): Eukaryota > Metazoa > Chordata > Actinopteri > Siluriformes > Pimelodidae > Duopalatinus > Duopalatinus emarginatus. Next base: position 3,078,816 of record JAOVVF010000032.1, on the reverse strand, counting down.
GGACAAGTTTTACATGCATCCAGTTGTCTTGACCACGGCCTTGTGAGCGTAAACATCCGATTTGAGAAAAAAAAAAATTTAAATAATTTTTTTCTCTTTTTTCTTCTGTTTTTGTTTTATTGTTTTGTGAAAAAAGAAAAGAGAGGATTCACTTTTACATTTTGTATTTGTTATTTCTGGCAAGGAAAAGGACAATGAAAAATGACTTCTTTCTTTCTTTCTGTTTCTTGTATTTGGATTTTAAAGCGAAAATCAAATAACCGTTTATTTTTTATTTTAAAATTTCTGTTTCTGAAATGAAAATGGAATGACCAAAAGATACACGGACCTTTAGGTACGAGCGCCTCGTTTTGTGCTCACGGTAAACCAGTTAAAGGTTAACAGACGCCCTGGGCTGACTGGTTTAAGTGAGGAGTGAAAGCTAGCCTGGTCAGATGCCATAGAAGGTTTACATATTGATTTTTCTGATGGCTGTTTAGGCAGGTGGCATTAAGGTTATGGCTGATTGGCTGATATACTGTATATGGGATAAAAATTGTGTGCCGGTGTGTGCTTGTCTCTCCACGGTATCCAGTACAGTCTAAACCGGATACCGTTTACCCAGGAACACTTCTAATAAGGTAATCTGCTAATAAGAAACCAGGCTCATTTCAACTACTATGCTGTAGTTCCAGGAATCTAATGCCGACTATGGACTATGGAGTGCGGTCGCCCTTACCAGGGAAGTTCATCCATTGAAAAAGTGGAACCTTCTGTGTCCCTTGTTATGCTAAAAAGTGGTATAATGTAAGAAAAATAATAACTAGCAAAACACTAGCATAGTCTAGGGGCACGTTAACAGGAAAGGCTGCCACTTCCACCCTTCCTGGGGTGACTTTCTTTGTGACCATAGAACACGAAACATTTCAGCACTTAATCTTTTATTCTCATTATAACACTTAATAAACCCTCTACCTTGTCAAACATGAGACTGACTGACTGTTGCTGATTTTATGGTGAACAAAAAAAACGCCCGTCACTCAAACAACTAGGGACCAAGTCAATCTGTTACTGAATCAAACACTCCCCAAAACACACGTGCCTCACGTTACCCTAGGAAACAGGGGTGTGAATTAAAGGTCTGCACTGGGATCGGGTCCAGCGGGACCCAGCGCAAATCTTGCGGGAACGGGTGGTTTGCACTTAGTGGCAGGCGGGAATGGGCAGCTGAAACGAAACACTGCGGGATTATAGACTATAGCCTAAAGGTAATGCCAAATAAATAAAATACAGAGAATAATAATAGAATATGAAACTGCTTATATTTCATTTAAAAACTATATGAAAATAACGAAATAGGAGCGCTATTCCCGATAAGTCCGCAAAAGCTGCAGGTCAGGAAAAAGAAACAAACCCCAAGAACCTCTTTATTAATATCCTATATTACGTGTTCTTCTGCGGGATGGAGAAGACACAAAATCAATGTATCTCTATCAATGTGTGGGAATAATTCTCATAGCTTTGCGGGTTGCAGGTGGGAGTAGACATACACATTGCGGGATTGGGCGGACATGTTGCGGTCGCGGGCAGTAATGGGCAGAATTTCAGTGGGAGCGGCATGAAAAAACAGTCCCTCGCAGTTCTCTAGCGTGAATCTCTCAGTGTCTGGCGATTTAATTTAATTCTGATTTTATGCGATTTTTGTCACAATTCAATCCAGAATCGATTTTTGGTTTAGGAACAATTTTTCTATTCAAATGGTTTATAAATTGATGTTTAAATTTCGTGGTTGACAAGATGAAACGACAATGGAAACAAATAGAATTTTTTTTAAAACAATGCTTTTAGGTTCCTTACTGTATCAAATCAAGTCATTTTATATTTATACCAAAAACAGGATTGTGATAAAATTCTGTAACTTAAATGAACAGGATTGGGTTCGTTTAGCTGCCTGGCTTTTTCTTAAATAAAAAAAAATCTATCAATGAACAAATAACTCAAAATATATGAATACAAAAGTAAACATAGACTTCAGTCTACCACAGTGTATTAACCTTTAACTGAAAATAGAGTACAGACTTTAAAGTCATAGTGCATTACTGTGTTTTATATTCTGTATCATTGTGTCTGAATGGACTCCATGCTAGCGGCCTCCATTCAGACAAAGTAAGCTGATAACTAGATTGCTGTACGGTGGCCTAGATGGCCGTCTTCTATGGTAGCCGAGTAGACATGTAATGTGATCAGAAGTAGGAGCAGCAAAAATAAAACTTAAACGCATTTTAAAATAGTTTTTTGGGCATTTTGAATCTATTCAGAATCACCAGAACAAGGAATTGTTTAAAATCCTTTAAAGAATCATTTTTTCTCCTACGTACGAGTATCAGATGTGTACTAGCACTAGAATGTAGCCGCTGCATCGTTTAAGGTGGAACAGAGAAATTAAAATAAGAGTATGTGTGTGGTTGTGGTGGTTCTTGGAACAAGCATTGTACAGGACACTTGTGGTCCTGTGGCAACACAATGAACCACTGTAGTGGCCCTCTGCACATGTTAGCACGTGGCTGTTTTTACTTTATTTACATCCTGTGTTTTCTTTTCATGCGTGATTATCACTGGCTACTGACAGGACCGCTTCAGATTGAGTCTCTGACCAGAGCAGATTACGAGTCGGGTCGACATGCCTGATAGTCTACGTCTGTCTCTCCAGAACTGAATACAGTGAACCGGTACAGAAAAAACCAACAAAAAAAACCACAGTATGACCCCGGATTTATTCTGTAAAGAGGAGAAAGAGGAATGCGTGCTCTCCCACGCAGCCATGTTGTACAGCAAAGACATGAAGAACGTGCAGGAATGTCCAATGTATCATGAGCAGCTGCTGCTCCCGAAATCCACAGTGCTCTGGTTCCTCATGCAGATGCTCGGGCAAAAGATCTTCTGCCTTAATAGGGAATCTCTCTTCCATGTCCATTCATCCTAATGTGAGAGTAAAACACATCGACGGAGACGTGCAGTATTTGAGCTAAGCCTCGACTTTGGCCTGCAGCTCCACATGTTGTAGACCGCCTGAGGTGTCAACCTTCTTCCAAACTTCTCAGATTTCCTCTATAATTGACTCCAGTGTTTCACCGCCCTGCAACACGCACTGCGAGAAATGTGTGGAGAAACCGACGCCAAGTGATTCACGAGTATAAATAGAGAGGGAGAGGGAGAGAGAGAGAGACAAAAACACACTGACATTTCACTTTTCACCATTCAGTGTGGAAGAGGAGGGGGAAAGACGCCATGACGCCGCATCCCCTTTGCACCGAGATGGTGGTTTTTCACAGGTGCATGCTGAAAATACCTGCAGGCTGAGTTGTAAAAAGCAGAAACATGTGCCCCTCTCCTCCCCCTCATAGGAGCAGACAGGAAAAACAAGGCTGTGCTAGTTTCGGTCACACACGCAGCACGAGACAACCCTGACCCCAAGAATGGGGCTCAAATAATGAAACCAGTCTGGCTCTGCTTAGTCTCGTTTATGCCGAGATCAGATTCTAGGATATTTTTGTCTTTCACAACGTTCACTATGTCAGATAAATTCGTGCTGTGTCTTGGTCGGGACACTGGCAACACTACACTAGTCGGATACGAACAGCATCGTGTCAAAATCGGGCTAAATGCACGTTGTCTCAGTAGCCGTAAAAACGTGAGAGATTCAGTGCAAAGGTTAATAATGAACTCTCCGAGTGACGAACACAAATTAACCTTTCTAAACTAAAAGAGGAAGCTATGCCACTGGCTGAAAAATGTTAAACCGATACGGAGTCTAACAGCACTGAAACATTTGGCCTTTAGTTCACTAGATGGTAAACACTACACGGCCAAAATGCAGAGGCAGCCAAAAATCATGCCTCCTTTGCTACAACCAGGGACCATGTCTCCATCCTGAACCTCTTAACCAGATGCCACACCTACTCACAGACAGAGGCCACACCTCCACCCTGAACCTCACAATCAGTGGCAACGCCTCCGCCCGTGAAACTCACAAAAAGGGGCTATGCCTCAGTCGCTGAAATTCATAACCAAAGGGCCACGCCCCTTCGCTAAAACTCACGGCCAGATGACACACCTACTTACAAACAGAGGCCACACATCCACCCTGAACCTTACAATCAGAGGCCACACCTACTCACCTTAAAACCAAAACCAGAGGCCACGCCTCCATCCTGAAGCTTACAACCAGAGGCAATGCCTCCGCCCATGAAACTCACAAATAGGGGCTACGTTTCCGTCGCTGAAACGCATAAGCAGAGGCCACACCCCTTCGCTGAAACTCTCAGCCAGATGACATATCTACTCACAAACAGAGGCCACACCCCCACCCTGAACCTTACAATCAGAGGCCACACCTACTCACCTTAAACCCAAAACCAGAGGCTACGCCTCCATCCTGAAGCTCACAACCAGAGGCAACGCCTCCGCCTATGAAACTCACAAATATGGGCCATGCCTCAGTCGCTGAAACTCTCAACCAGAGGCCACGCCCCTTGGCTGAAACTCACGGCCAGATGCCACACCTCCTTTGCTGCTCCTTTTGCGTACTCACCTCAAACTCAAAACCAGAGGCCATGCCTTCTTCCCTGAAACCAAAGAGAACTTTTTTTTACACAACTGTGCATTGCACACAGAGGAATGTGACCTCCGCATTTAACCCATTTGTACAGTGAAACACACACACGCACACACACCAGTGAACACTAGAGGGAAGTGAACATACTTGCACGAAGCGGGTGGCAGCCCCAAACCATGGCACCCAGTGAGTAGTTAGGGTTTAGGTGCCTTGCTCAAGTGCACTTCAGCAGTCTTGTCTTGTCTTGTCCAGAGGTCTGTTTCTGTGTCTTGTCCAGAGGTCATGCCCCCAACAAAACTGATAAACAGAAGCCACGCCTCCTCAGCAAAAACGATAACTAGAGGCCGCACTGCCTCCTAGACAACACACACTAGGAATTACTAAATGCCCTCTGCTTTAAAATTCCGTCAAGAGGCCACATCTGAGATGTTCCACAGAATGCTCATCACTATGGGAGAGTTAAGGAGGGGAAAACCCCAGCAATAGAAGACACCTCATACCCAGGCAAGCTGGGTGTTATATACTTCCTATTTGTTCTTCGCGGCAGATAATCTAAGTGTTTAATATAGACAAAGGCGGTGTCAGGTATCCCAGGGGAGGAGGGGAAAACCCGGCATCAGATCCTGCCAAAAGCATGGCAGCTTTAGTGCAACCCAATACCTCGACCCCTACAGAGTACAGGCTTCCCTCGGTCAAAAACAACAACAAAAAAAAAAAAAGAAATGCCATACTGCATATACTCTGTGACCCCCCCCCCCCTCTCTCTCTTTCACTTATTCTCTGTCTGCCTCTCTCCCTTTTTCGGTGTTCTGCCTATCCGGAATTCTGCTTCCCGTGGTTAGCTCCTGAGCGCAGTAGACGGCAGGCTAATAAACCGTGACATTTTCATGCATATTTGGCAGCTGAGTCGTACAAAGCAGACAGACAGCCAGCAGTACTCAGATAAATGCAATTTGTTTTCCAAGCGCCCTGGACTTCCCGGCAAAAACGGAGAATCAAGGACGCTCACGTTCCATTCCTGAGTTCTCCGAACCCAGAATCGCAGATTAAAAACAACAGTGTAATTATTTTAAATGGCGAGAAAGTGAACGCGAGTGGTCAGTTTGTTTCGATTTCAGGGACATCAGACTTCTCCAACATGCAGATTCAGGACACGTTTAAATAGTGTACATTCTCGAGCGATCAGACACGATCTAAGATTCCACAGAAAGCGGCTTGGTACAAAGAGTGCATGTGTATCTGTAAAATCTGTCCGTTTTGTCGCAACACGAAGCTGCATCAAAATGAAACGTTAAACAGAAAAAGAGGTTTACACTCCGTGGGAGAAAAACTATAATAATGCTGAGTATTCTGGCAGGTTCTGTATCTCAGAATCAACCCCATCAAATTTCTCGCCTATATTTAAATTAAACAAACACACCTTCAGTTCTGATACCTGTCTTAATCCAAGACCGTGTTCGATATGCTTGATTCATACAGTTGAAGAAAAAAAAAAATACATAACGCTAATATATGGAATAAAACACTTCAGTGAGGTGGTCAACTGATCAGGACCCAACATGCCCTGAAGTGCTTTGTTCCTCTTATACCACTGCAATGGACCAACGACAATAAATCTTACATTAACTAAAGAACAAAACAGTACAAACACTTCTTCTACATTAATCCCATGACCCTGTCGCTGGTTCACCTTCATCTTTCTTTGGAGCACTTTCGGTAGGTACGAACCACTGTATACTAGGTACAGCACACAAGACTCAGACCTAGTCGTCTAGACATCAGGGTTTGGTTCTTGTTAAAGCAACTCTGCTTCCTAGACGCCCATTTTTTTTCTGCTTCCACACATCAAGCTCAAGAACCGGCTACCCATGACATGATCCACAAAGTGCATCCTGCCATATATTGTCACATATTGTCATATTTCAATTATAACCCAATCCTAATGGTTATATTTAAATGTTGTGGAACAACGGGTTAATTCTTATCATCATGTAAATTAAAGCCTCTCTCTCTCTCTCTCTCTGAAAGTAAACACCTCTGTCCTGAAGACTTCCCGGAGCTGACAAACTTCAAAAAGCATCATTTATTATTAGTCCTAGATTACAAGCATGTCTGTCGTACAAGTCCCTGTGTGTGAGCTATGAGTTTCTACACACACAAAGTATTAAAACAAGCGTATTAATACAAATATAACGCTAACATTACACCCGAAACCACCATCTGAGCCACGCTCTTAAATAAACCTTAAGACTAATCAGATACAGCTATGCAGTCTCAATTTATACAACGGTATAAAAATAATAATGATACATATTAACAGCGGAGACGTGTTCATGTCAAGTTAGCATGCAACTTTTAAAAGAAACGTAAAAATAAGCAGTAAAAAAAAAACAAAAAACCTGGAAATACAAAAACACATCTACTCAGTTTGATTACACAATATATCTCGGATCAAAACTCAACCACAGTTACATAATTTTCTGGTGAGAAATGTGCATTTAAACGTCAACAGGACGATAAAAAGACTGAAGTCTTACTGACTCCGAGGCGGTTCTCGCTCCTCGCCACAAGATGACCTGCTTTACGGATTGTGGTGGAAGGACTTCCTGCTCTGGGAACGACCACATGTATGACCACATCCACCAGGGTTTCACTCATAAAAGACCGTTTTAAACTCGTTCAAGCCGACGAGCTAAACCTCACTCAATTCGGCACTGGGAAAGCACGAACACGGCTAACCTCAAGAATGATCGGCAGGACGAGAGGGGGGGAAGGGGGGGGGTAAAAAAACCCAAAACAAAACATGAGCTGCTCAAATATTCTGGACAATAGCTTACCAAGTCACGCAACAGAATTTCCATTAAATCAGAAAGAACCTCTTTAGCTGGATGTTTTGAGCTCAAATGATAAATTAAAACACAACAGGGCTTCTTTTCACATGACAATGGATGAGGAAGACGTTGCACACTCTGGAAACCACTTGACCAGTAATTGTCAAGTCATGAACAAATTGATTATAGGTTGTAGAGTCTAAAATTCACATCGGAAGTTTTTCCCCCCACCACAATGCAATCACAATCACACTTTTTCACATTCTGAACTGGATTTAAAATCAAAATGTACAAAATTGGCACGGTGGCGCAACCTGAAGTTCTACAGAAAAGCCTCCATAAGACAGTGATCTATGTGGATGCCCAAAAGAAAGACGAATGAACTGATAATTACTCACATTTCCAGCTAGGCTTATTAATGATCTATACGTTCTTGATGATGTAGAGAAATGCTTACGATCCATATGATCTAGCAACATCAGCAGTAAATGAAGTGCAATACGCGGATCCTCTGAATGCTAGCCAAACAAACCCCAAACCATTATGGAGCTCACATAGATATCTACAGCTTTATGTAGACACTGGTGGACACAGACAACAACATGAATAGGTGACGGTGCTACTGTGTATTTTGCATATGCTCGTCTATATCTTTTAGTCTCGTCTATATCTTTAGTGTATATTATTCTTATTTTTCTGCTTGATTTTTGTCCGCTAACTCGTCCCACAATTTTTAAGATATCAATACATGACCAACTTCAAAACATCAGATCTTATCAGGAAAGATGTGCTAGTATTTTCCATGTAAATATGTTTATCCCTTTTTCAATTATTTCAATTATTTCATTTTTCAGGGATAAAGTTCCCACACGCTTGAAATAAAAATAAATAAATAAATAAACTTCTCTATTTTGGACAGACTTGGGGCTACAACAACGAAAGTCAGCTGACTCAGTTGCAGGTACACAGAGACTATTAACGTTAAAATTACAGACAGCACTCAACCTTCTCTTTCTATTGCTCTTTCAAATTTTTTTTCTATTTGTTTCTTTGGGGAACAGCTTGAGTGGCTGATGCTCCACTTCACTCTGAATTGGCTGAATTCACACATGATCTCTCTGGTTAAATAATATGTTTGGAGGGTGCGAATTCACCTGCCAGACAGATTTACTTAAATTCATGCGCACACGCACGTATATAAGGAGTAGGTGTGCTGACCTGCACTTTAACACGGACAGAACTTCCTCTTTAAAATGAAATCTGTGTATATTCACTTACAATTATAAACACCACTATGACATGTGTGCATGCACCGTAACATTTATTTTGCTTCACCATAGCCGACACCTGGAAACAGTTCAATAGTTCAGCTGCACTTTTGTTCTTTATTTTCTTCAGAAAAAGGCACTTTTCTAGCCATCTCGCTTCTCCCATTGTTCGTAAATGATGATTAGTCAGTGCAAAACGTGTTGCCAGTCTCACAAATATGTAGCAACATAATCATCTAATGTGACATTGTGAACATCATGAAATGCTAAAAAAAAAAAATAGCCTGACTCCGGCATAATCCGGATATTTGATCTATAGCAGAGGTGTAAGAAATGACAGATGTGTGCAAAAACGGCGCTATGATTCACCCTGAATGACCCAATACTTGTACTCTATACAGTCGACACACACAACCCACTTGACAGCGCGCTTTATTTTTATCTAGAAAACTTAATGATCACAGGAGACGAGCGACAGCTGAAGCCTAGACGGCTGCAATTACAACACAGCTCAATTAAAATGTAACGCGATACAAACGAGTAGGCGAACACAATAACCTTATACTAAAACAGCACCGGAAAATGATTAGACTAGACCAGATTTTGACGAGACGCGTGCATGCTGTAACTTATGCTGCTGCTATGTACACTACAGTGCCAGAAACTAGTACATGGAAAGCCTGTGCAAAATACACAGGCTGGTGGTGGCTCTGTAATGGTATAGGGTTTGTTAAGCTGGCATTCCATGGGACCCCTGGTACGTCTACAAACATCTCGGAAAGGTGAACGTGTGTCTCCTTTCTGACGAGCTACACCAGTACTCTGTTCTGCGTTCATTCTTATGGGAACAGGACAACGTGCCGCCACACACGTCTAGAAAAGTAGTTAAAGGGACATAAATGTGTGTTTATGGTTTTATCGCTTTGACCAAAGTGACCAGATCTCAATGTTATTGGACACAATCTGGGATTCAATGCGAGGTGCTGTGAAACACAGAAATCCTACACCTTGGAATACAACAAAATTGCGGACCGTTCTGCAGAAAGTGTGGTGTTCATTACCTACAGAACACTTCTGCTAGGGGTGCTGAAAAAAAAAAATCGCGTTTAAGTTTTATTTTTTGCTACCCCTACTCCTGAGCAGACTGCATGTTGCATTACGTGTCCACTCGGCCACTGTAGAAGAAGGCCGTCTAGGCCACCGTACAGCAAGCTAGTTATCAGCTCCCTTTGTCTGAATGGAGGCTGCTAGCATGGAGTCATTCAGACACAATTATACAGAATATAAACACAGTAATGCACTATGACTGTAAAGTCTGTACTCTATTTTCAGTTAAAGGTTAATGCACTATGGTAGACTGAAGTCTATGTTTACTTTTGTATTCATATATTTGGAGTAAATTGTTCATTGATAAAGTTTTTTTTATT
>JAOVVF010000032.1:3000400-3017571 GCA_028565595.1 Duopalatinus emarginatus | reverse complement strand
CCATTTTAATTGTAACATTTCACTTCAAAGCCTTATTCATTTACATAGATTAAAAAAATGCGATTAATCACGATTAACTATATGAAATTCTGAGATTAATTGTGATTCAAATTTTTAAGCGTTTGACAGCACTAATTTTTAATTAATTGTAAATACTCCTAGAAGCATAGTATTTTAGTAAATATTAAGTACTACTGTTTTGCAATATATTGTGTTTAATAGAAAGTTTTTAACTATTTTGATGTTATAATTTTATCTCATCACCCAACACTAGCTGCCAGCTGACAGTATTTTTCACGTGTGGATTTAAACAGTGCTCTTTCAACACCCGAGCACATATGCTCCATATTCCTTTGTCGTTTGGGTGGACATTTTCAGCAGGTTGTAAGCCTCTCAAGGAAGGAAATGACCTCCAGGGTGACCATCTGCCTGCCCTCTGGCCATCAGGGGAGAAGCTGCACTGGGGCGGAACCAGGAACTGGACTTATGATATTTCATTGTTTGTCCTCGATTTCTACTGTTTAAATACAGTCCATAGTTCTGGTAAAGTCTAATAAGACATACATCCAGCTGATCATTGCATTCCATCCGAGGGGCAACTGGAGTGGGTGGATTGGTGGGTGGATTGGTGGGTGGACTGGTGAGTGGATAAGGGTACGATGGCAGCAGGTGGGCTTTATAACAAGCTAGTCAATACCAGGAAACCCCCTCCACTACCTTATACACTTTGGATGGACCATCTGTCAGACCCTCGGTGTCAGGGGCAATTATCTTAGGAATCAGTTTAAAAAGGAGGAGGAAGGGGACACACCAACCATATGACCAAGACTTATAAAGGACTACAGGAAGGGGTTAAAACTCTTAAACTCTTAAACCCAGAAGATTTATAATATATGGCGCAGCTCCTGGTCAAACCTGAGCTTGGTTTACTCTCTATGTGGGGTAAGCAGGTGGACTAGCAATAATGAATTCTGTCTAGGTGTGAACAAGGGTGTGTATGGTGCCCTGCGATGGGCTTTGTGTCCCATTCAGTGTTTCATGCCCATCACTCCTGGGATTGACCAGAATAAATCACTTACAGAGGATGAACGAAGGAATTTTAGTGTTGCAATGCTAGAAATACATGCCTGCAAGTCTTATATGTCTCCCATAAGGCAACAAGGCACTATTTTCCCACAATGCTTACTGAAATAACTTCCATCTGTTCAAGAATACATCGTCACAATGTAACGGCCTTTATGTCCGATCCCTATTAATTTACTCTATAACACTAAATTTCACAGACAAGTGACTCTCCAATCGCCAGAATGTTCATCCAGCTAATATTTATAAAACACATAAATAGCCAGAGAAACTGGTACACCTGCCAAATACTGGGAGCATAGAACTGAAGAAATGTGCCAGGTCATGGACTTTCTCTAACCATAACTCTGTGTCTTTAGACATGTGTGATGGCGCACTGTTGTGTTGGAAGAGGCCAACCTCATCAGAATAAATGTAAGACATGAACTAGTGTAACTCATCTGTCAGAGAGGTTTGTAGGTGTACCAGGGGCCCTGTGGAATGCCAGCTAAACAAAACCCATGCCATTATGAAGCTTCCATCGATGTTGTTCACTTTATATACACACTGGCGGAAACAACCAATGACTTGCATAAGAGGCGTTTAGGGGTGCGAATCTCTCAATGTCTGGCGATTCGATTTAATTCTGATTTTTGGGGTGATGAATCAAATCAGAATGGTTTTTTGATTCAGGAACGATTTTTCTGTTCAAATGGTCTATAAATTTAATTTAAATTCTGTGGTTGACAAGATGAAACGGGTATGTAAACAAATAGAACATTTATTTAAAACAATACTTTTAGGTTCCTCACTGTATCAAATCTTTTTGCATTATTTTATATTTATACCAAAAACAGGATTGTGATAACATTCTGTAATTTAAATGACCAGAATTAGGTTCACTTAGCTGTCTGACTTTTTCTTAAATAATAAAAATCTATCACTAAACAAATAACTCCAAATATATGAATACAAAAGTAAACATAGACTTCAGTCTACCACAGTGTATTAACTTTTAACTGAAAATAAAACTGCATTTTACTGCATTATTAGGTGAATAAGCACAGATATTTACATCCTTCATCCTCCTTTAGCTCTTCATTGCACTTCATACTTTTTTTTTAACTTTATTATTATTATTATTTTAATTCTTTTGTAAAAGTGTTTCTCTAATACTTGTTAACCTTCTGTGTGCTTGTTACGTCATACATGTTGCTCTCACCAAGACGAATCCCTTGTATGTGTAAAATACAAAATAAAGAGATTCTAATTCTGAAATTTATATTTTGTATCATTTTGTCTGAATGAGGGAGCTGCTAACTAGCTTGCTGTACGGTGGCCTAGACGGTCCTCTTCTACGGTGGCCGAGTGGACACGTAATGCAACATGCAGTGTGCTCAGGAGTAGGAGCGGCAAAGGTTTTTTTGGGCATTTTGAATTGATTCAGAGTCGGCAGGACTAGGAATCGTGATTCTTTAAAAAATCAATTTTTTCTGCACCCCTAGTTGCTATGTATTCTGCATAAGCTTGTTTGTACCAGTTTTTTAGGCACTTCACTGCAGTTCAGAGTTAAAAAGCTCTGTGTTAATGTCAGATGTAGATTCTTGATAGTTTATACTGAATCCTTATCGTTTCTCATTTCTGGTTATTAGAAATAGACCAGTTACTCCCAAAATGCTACAACTACTATAAAACGCTCAACATTTGCGCCGCAGTGCGTGTAAACTGACCAAAACTCATATCTAAGATCATAAATTTTCACATAATGATGTTTTTATGTGTCGAACCCAAACCTAGCAGTCAATATTGCGACATTGCGCTCAGCACCGAAATAATTTCAGACGACTGTGTACTATGCTAAAATGATGCTGCTTTTGGAGAAAAACAGAAAGGTATTAATATTGGATGTCTTGTGAAGGAGTCCACAGCAGTAGCTCATCTTTGTGTTTGCCTCTACGATTACGGTTTAGGGATTTTGACCTCATACCACTTCCCTCCCTCCCTGTCTGACTAATAATGTCGGAGCGGAGAAAATGCGCTCAGGGCTCCTATTATTGCCCTCAGGGAAAAAAAAAAACAACTACTGACAATTTTCTCATGCAATGCCGAGAATTTATCTACTAAGAATGGCTCGTCCCTCTCATCCCTCCATCTCTTTCTGTAATTGTGTGTCTTGGGGGAGGGCAATTAGTCCCTGTTGGGAGATGATGGGGGGGGGGGGATGGGACTAAATTGGGCAGGGGGAGGATTTCTATTCTAGCCAGTCACAACATCTGTTCTCCCTCGAGGGTTAAAGAATGCACAAAATGCACTTTATTCTTCTTATCTGCTTATCCATCCATCCGTCAGTCCTTGTTATCTCTGCCTCTATCTGTCCTGTCCTAGATCCATCCTATCACCCCGTCTCTCTCTCTCTCTCTCTCTCTCTCTCTCTCTCAGTATGATCATACTCTAGTCACACTTCCATCTGCTCTATCTGTCTATCAGCTCATCTGTTTGTCTATCCATATTGCTAACATTTAATTCAATTAAGCTTAATAGTGCCAGCAGTAACACTAGATCATATCACAAGGCAGCTTCTCAGAAACCCAGATGCGGCTTTAGATCCCTAATGAGCAAACCAGAAGTGACATCGGCAGGGAAAAACTCAGTGAGACGTCGTGTAGGAGAGTAAAGACAAACAGTACTAGTTACAATAGTCTTCATGATTACAGCTGGAGTTCTGAGATACAATAGACAGTAACCTGCTGCGATTATACACTCGAGCCACTGGAGTCAATCCACATGCAGTTCTGTTTACTACTACAGGCATTATCATTATATTTAAATATAGCTGAATTTGTGCCGCTTGATCTCGTTTTTTTGCCGCCTCATCGTTTTTGGTGATGTAGCTGTGGCATATTTGATGTGCAGATGGAGTGGCCTTTGTGCTTGTCAGTCCTAGTACAATAGGTGTGATCTATGTGGCTACGAATCAAAGAAAAAAAGATATGGCCTGTTGATCCCAGTAAAGGAAGTGTGGCCGATGTACCTGTCTGTCTTAGTAAAAGAGGTGTGGCCTATGTGTATGTCAATTCCAGTTAAAAAGGTGTGGCCTAGGTGTCTGTCGATACCTGTAAAGGGGGTGTGGTCTATAGGTCTTTACAACCCAGTAAAGGAGGTGTGGCCTATGTGCCTGTCTGTCTCAGTAAAAGAGGTGTGGCCTATGTGTATGTCAATTCCAGTTAAATAGGTGTGGCTCTAGGTGTCTGTCGATACCTGTAAAAGGGGTGTGGTCTATAGGTCTTTGCAACCCAGTAAAGGAGGTTTGACCGATGTGTCTTTAAATCCCAGTAAAAAAGGTGTGGTCTATGTACCTGTTGACCACAGTAAAGGAGGTGTGGTCTTTGTACCTGTTGACCACACTAAAGGAGGTGTGGTCTTTGTACCTGTTGACCACAGTAAAGGAGGTGTGGCCTATATGCATGTCTGTCCCAGTAAAGGAGGAGTGACCTATGTGTATGTCAATTCCAGTTAAGTATGTGTGGCCTATGGGTCTGTCAATACCTGTAAAGAGGGTGTGGTCTATGTGTCTTAAAAACCCAGTAAAGGAGGTGTGGATTATGTTTCTGTTGATCCCAGTAAAGGAGGTTTGACCGATGTGTCTTTAAATCCCAGTAAAGGAGGTGTGGCCTTTGTACCTGTTGACCACAATAAAGAAGGTGTGGTCTATGCACCTGTCTGCCCCAGTGAAGATGTGACCTACGTACCAGGCAATCCCTGTAAAGGAGGTGTGGCCTATGTGTATGTCAATACCTGTAAAGAGAGTGTGGTCTATTTGCCAGTCAAACCATGTTAAGGAGGTGTGGCCTAAGTGCTAGTCAATCCCACTAAAGGAGGTGTGCCCTATGTACTTGTCAGTCCCATTAAAGGAGGTGTGGCCTATGTACTTGTAAGTCCGATTAAAAGAGGTGTGGCCTATGTACTTGTCAGTCCCATTAAAGAAGGTGTGGCCTATGCGACTGAACACAGTAAAGTAGATATGGTCAGTGTTTCTGTCAGTCTCATAAAAGTAGGTGTGGCCTATGTGCTTGTCAGTCCTAGTAAAGGAGGTGTGGCCTATGCGCCTGATGATAAAGTAGGTTTGGCCTGTGTGCCTGATGATTACAGTAAGGACATATGGTCAATGTGTCCGTCAGTCTAATAAAAGCAGATGTGGCCAATGTGCTTGGCAATCCCAGTTAAGGAGGTGTGGCCTATGCACCTGGAGTTACCTGTTAAAGGTAACACTTTCCAATCTAAATTAAAACGGCACAAGACTGAATCATCTTCACCTAATGAGACTGCAATCATCTCAGCAAATCACAGAGCTGCTAAATCGCCAGCTGTTGTGCAGATGTGCAGTGGTTTCACAAACTCACCAGGAAGTCCTCCTCACAGTAGACTTTTCCATTCACATTGTAGAAGGCTTTTCCTCTCAGTCTCCTCCCTGAAGAAACAAAACACAGCATAAGATTATCCGCAGCCACAAACACCCTCCACCTTCACCAACCAGAGCCATAATAACCCACCCACAAGATGTCTTCTGCTCCAACGCATGGCTAACAGACATTACTGATCTAATTTAAATTCTTGCTGAAGGACATGTTATGTCTTGATCTGATGTGTGCGGCTTGTTAGTCTTCAAAGGAGACCACAAGTTTGACCCTTATGGAAAACAGTGGAGAATTAGAAACAGAAGATGGGTTCCTACAACAGCTCGGATTCTGAGACATCTCACCCCAGCCAAGTACACTATGTGTGTATATTGAGGAGGCAAAAGACAATAAAATACAGATGATGCAGTACTGGGCTAAATTTTCTAAAGACATAACCAGGTCTAGCTTTGTGTCTTAGCGCAAACCACAATGCTACGTTGACAATAAAGAGAAAACTGGTGAAAAGGTTACCTGTAAAGGCCATAATTATTATGTGGTAGGTTTAAATCCTAAGGTTGAAGGTAGAGCTGGGCGATAAAACGATAACGATAATTATTGCGATATAATGCTTCCTTGATAGAACACGTCGATAGAATTAATTCCGTACATCTTTTGAGAATGAGAATAGCACTGCGCCGAAACAATCATGTGGCTCAACTAAAGTTACAGCCATTTCAGGTTTGGTTGACGCATAAAGCACAGAGTGTAGGCGTAGGCGTGGCTTAGCACACATGCTAATGTTTGGGTTACTGCAGGCGTTAATTCACGACTCTGTGAATGTTCGTTTTGTTTGTTTTCTTTTGTTTACAACTGAAAACTGCTTGAATTCATACTAAGGATTTATACAGAATATTTTTGTTTATTTGTGTTTATGTTTTCCAACAACTTAAAAATGTTTGAGTTTATACAAGGAAAAGGAGAACTATATATAGGTCGAGTTTTGAGATTTTATTTTGTGTTAATTCCTACTTTTATTTAATTTGAATGAAACTTTGTTTTTCTGCAAAACCTGAAAGCCTTAAGATTTTATAATCTTAAGAATTATTAAGATTATTTTATTTATTTAGTTATGTTTGTATTTATTAACTAATTTAGTGTGTAAAAAATAAAACATGAAGCAAAAAGAAACAAAAAGAAACACATACATATATATATATGTATATTTACATTTACAGCATTTGGCAGACGCTCTTATCCAGAGTGACTTACAAGGTTACTGGTATTACAAGTGGGCCAGCGTAGTGTTAGGAGTCTTGCCCAGACCAGGAATCGAACCCAGGTCTCTCACAGGGGAGCCAATGATGTTACCACTGTACCAGACCAACCTATATATATATATATATATATATATATATCTATCCTTAAAAGGTATCATAGGTGACATTTGTTCAATAATAATTTAGATGTGGGTTGTGTTCATTGGAAATTACAATACTTTCTAGGATTGAATTTAAAAAGTAAAGGGCAACGACAAAATCCTAAAATTTTGACTTCAGTGAAAAAGTTAAGATTTC
This sequence comes from Duopalatinus emarginatus, assembly GCA_028565595.1. Classification (NCBI taxonomy): domain Eukaryota; kingdom Metazoa; phylum Chordata; class Actinopteri; order Siluriformes; family Pimelodidae; genus Duopalatinus; species Duopalatinus emarginatus. The sequence continues at coordinate 3,010,538 of JAOVVF010000032.1, read as the reverse complement.
TTTTTCTGTAAGTCAAACATCTTTTGTTCATTAAACACAAAAACAATCGTTTAAAATTCTTAACAATCAACAAAACAATCAACATTGTTTGCACAAGCAAATCTCCTGACTAATGACTAACAGTGCAGTCTTAATGCTTCATGCTGCATTAATACGAGGGCAAGTCAAAAATTATGCTTATAGTAAAAATGTAGCAGAACTGGACTGTGGATAAGTTTTGACTCACTGTCGTATTTTAACTTTTCTTAACAACTTTTGTATTACAGTGCACTCGTGTTCATTTTGTCCACTATTTCCCTGATAGTTTTATCATGTTATTATATTTATTCATCCTGTTTGTTTGAAGTCGAGCTGAGCTGACTCAAAGTCTGGACATTTCTGTCTTATCTTAGTCAAAATAAACCTTAAGGTCTCCAAACACTGAAATATATTATTTCATTAATACTAATTTTATCCGTTATTCTATTAATAATAACGATTTAAATAATATAAATAATATATAAATAATAATGATTTTATATTCTTATTCTCGTTCTGCAGCAAAACAGCACCTCTAAGCACAAACACTGCTGTGTGCCAGGCTAATGCTAATTGATATCACAATCTGTTGTTTACATACTGCGTAGTACATTCATAAAGTCGTTAGCAAAACATTATTTTTTTATTAAAACTGCAGAATGACAGTAGATCAATTAAAGCGTTAGTAAGCAAAACAGTTACTAAACATAAAGAATGATTCTGAATGAATGATTCAGCATAAGACCACATGTCTTTTCTGTCCCCATAGATGAGGTGAGTCCTAGGATAAGGTGAGCCTCTGCCTTTAGACTCTACTGGGCATGTGGGTGGGCTGGGCTTAGGAGAGGGGGGGTATTAATGGTATTAATTAAGAAATACATCCAGAAATGGAGCATGTTTTTCTTTGCATATTTACACTGAACATTTAATTTTAGCTGTCGCTGATGCTGTTATCCTGCTTTAATCTCTCCTGTTAATGAAACTCAATAAGCAGGACAGGCTACAGTAAAGCATCTTCAGGACAAAAGCAATGCAGTACAATCATTCAATCATTCATACAAGGCCAGGGTTTATTTTTCTGAAACGGTCACACATAGGATTGATTATAAAAAGCCTAAGTTTAATGTAGACTTGCTTGCTAAGTTTTATGTTAGATATTTTGCGTTCAATTTTTGTCAACAAAAATACATTTTAGTAAAGTTTTTATTTTGTAATCTACATTTCAGTACATTTCATCATCAATATATACACGGCCAGGCTAGATACATACTAGCTGTTAACTCCGAGTGATGGCTGCTTGGCGTACCTTGTGACCTTATGGTGCGTCGCTTGTGCGTGTTCTTAGAAATTACCGCTACCCCTCGCTACATGTGCAGCACGCATAGCAGCTAGGTGAACAGTTACGTTCATGTTGTCTACGTGGAGTATATCTCTAGCCTTAGGTTTTAACGCCACTGGTGCGATGGTGAGACACTACATCTCATCATCGTCTCGTTGTCTAAGTTGTTGCATCATATTTAATCACAGCTTTTATTTACGTAAATAACACAGTCCACCCATGTATGCTTGTACTAACATGGTTTTTAAACGCCTTGACGATTATTTTCACCATCACATTGCATAATTACACGTTTCGTAATGTCATAATAGCTGACATCTCAAAAGTAATGTAACCTATTTCTGCCGAAGAACTGACTGAGACAATGTCACATGATTGTGTACTATACGATTCTCGACATCGCTTTGCACCCTACTGAGAAACGCTATTTAGCATACGGTGAATACCGCTGTGGTATACAGTATACAAATAAGCCGTCTTCAACAAGACCCATGTCCCGGATCCGCTTTCAAGATTTCTTGGCATGCATGCACCTGATTCAGCTTGTGAAGGGCTTGGTAATTATCTGGCAAGTTCAATCAGGTGTGTAAGGCGAGGAGAAAAAAAAAAAGGAGCTCCACTGGAGTGTGTATCTGCCTGGAAGGTTCTTGGAGTTGAACGCAGTTCAACGGTGACGTGAGTGACAGTAATTTTGTTTCCATGCCAATAACACGTGCCGGTGCTATTTTAACTGTGTGGAGAGCAACTTTGCAATCAGCCGTGAAGAGCGAGAGAGAGAGAGTGAGAGAGAAAGAGAGAGAGAGAGAGAGAGAGAGAGAGAGAGAGAGAGAGAAAGAGAGCAGTCTGATCCCTGCACTACAAGAGAAACTGTTTGTTGTGATTTTATCAGCTGTGCAATTAAAAGCATTTGATTATGTTATGTTAGGGGCCATCAGACAATTAACTCATAGTGGATGAATCAGACAATTAATTCACAGTGCATGAGTCAGACTGTTAGGCCACAGTAGCACTAATGGATGAATCAGCTGTGTATTTAGATGTGGAAGGACAAGGAGAAACCGGAGCCAAGCACGCACCACCATCATCATCATCATCATTTACATTTACAGCATACAGCAGACGCCCTTATCCAGAGCGACTTACAAGGTTACTGGTATTACAGGTGGGCCAATGTAGTGTTAGAAGTCTTGCCCAAGACCCTTATTGGTGTAGCACAGATTGGCTGCCCAGACCGGAAATCGAACCCAGGTCTCTCACATGAGAGCCAATGATGTAACCACTGTACCACACCACCTCATCATCATCATCATCATCAGGAACAAACGTATAAACCAGGAGCACACTTATGACCTTCATCTCATCCATATCCTGCTATGGTACAGACACCAACAGCTGACTGTGAAAACACTAACGTGGACCTGAACAGATGAGCCTATGCAAAATACATAGGCTGGTGGTGGCTCTACAATAGTATGGGTTTTGTTTAGCTGGTATTTCACAATCACTGTATATTTAAGCAATAATACACTCGAGGTTCTGGCTATATTGTGAGATATTGGCACTGGTGTGTTGCGGTCATAGATCAGTACATCATTGCCAATATCTCACCATATACCACGACTCTCGAGTGTATTACTGCGATTATACCACACTTCCATTATCATCGTTTATTGATAGATTTTAGGGTAAAGAGGACAGAAAAATACGATCTTTTTTTATTAACATTCCGCCATTCTATCAGACGGCCCACTGCTAAAACATCTAGTGTTATATATCTAAACGTCCCGCTGCTGAAACATCAGACTATAACTGTCGAGGAGCATCATTAACTATCCAATAATTATTATACAGATAATAAACACAAACATCCATTTATAAAATAGGATTTATCAACTCGCTACAATTCTGATGTTGCTGGTTTGTTTATGACTGCTGTGATTGGCTTATAAATGCTGGCGTTGTTGCTAGGGTTACGTGCGTATGTGGCGGAGTGATATATGGAGAGCTTTGACCTCAGTGCCATTATCGTGTACTAACGGCACTCATGGAACGTCTCTTGGCCAATCAGATTGCAGGGTCGGACCTAACTGTGGTATAATTTGTAATATACTTGTCTCAATATGTTTATCTCATATTGCACAGCTATCTTTGACTCGTTGACTCGACAGAGTCATGATTTTACTGTCATGCTGACACACATACACCCTAAAGTAGAGCATTTTATAGGCTATAACATTCGTTTCCCTTCCAGCATCTGGTGCATGTTACAACATGACGCATACTGCGTATTTGGTGACCTATTTTTTTGTTGTTCTTCTGTTAACTTTGAGTCCATCCATGTATCCATTATCTCCTGTTTTCAGATGCGGCAGCCTCTCCCCAGCTGCCTCTTCTAAATCTTCCAGTAGAATGCAAGGCATTCCCAGACCAGCCTAGATATCTAATCTCTCCAGCCCTGGGTCTTCCCTGTGGTCTCTGTCTGGTTGGACATGTCCAGAAGACCTCACCAGGACGGCGTCAGGGAGGCATCCTAACCTCATGCCTGAACAACGTCAACTACACAGTCAAGTTTTCAAAGCTGATGCGTTGGGAGAAGGAAAAAATAGGCTGGCGTAAAACTAAATTGTAATCTCTGGACAACTGGGTCAGAGCATCTCCTGAATAGCAGATCCTGTGAAGAGTGTTGTAGTATGCCATGGCTGGTACCTATTAAAAATGGTCCATGCAAGGACAACCCAGTAAACCAGCCAGAGCATCACTGGTGCACAAGACTCCTTCACTGGAGGTCTGGTCCGATCCCACAGAAGATCCACAGAAGGATGTCTTGATAATGTCTGTGCAACAGATGCCACAGAACACCTTCAGAGGTAAAAGTACAAGCGAACTATCTGCCTGCTGTGCAGAGGCGAGCCAAACCACGGTTGGGAGGATAGGAGGCTTGCTCAAGGGCACTTCAGTCATGACTAGACCGTTGCAGGAATCAAACCCAGGACCTTCCGATCACAAGACCTAGCCTAAAAACAAGGCCATGGCTGCCCCCAGGTCTTGCAGAATACATGCCTCAACAAGTCAGAGTTGTTTTGGTAGGCGGTTAATATTAATATTACTTTTAAAGCCTCAAACACAACAACGTATCAACTATTTTGATAAATCGACAGTTTTTTTTTTGGCTTTGGCCCGATGGGAGGGATTCAAGTTTGGACTGTAGCGAACTTCAGTTTAAGAAACAATGCTAACAAGACAAAGGCTGAACCGGCCTAGCGATCAGTGGTCTCTAAAGTGTGTTAAAAAAAAGAAAATTAACTTATAGAAATAAAAAAGTACACACACACACACACACACACACACACAATACCACACACACAGGGAGTGTGTAAATCAGTCAGACCGCTCTGAATTTAACTGTCCGCGCCAAGCTTGTCTTTTAGTTCCTGGGGATTGTGGGAGAGACCCATCACTTTTCTTTTAAACCCCAAAATTTATGCCCTCGCCCCTTTCAAACAGAACCCCAACACACACACACATACACACGCACACACACACACCAGCCAGACACCAGCTCTGAGTTTACTAACAGAGGCCGTGATTAATTCCCATAAATGAGGGCTCTAATGGGCACAGGCTTACAGAGCGGGTGTTGTTTGAAAGCCTCTGTTTGCTGCCAGCTGCAGAGAATCCGGATTGGAGCTTTGGACACAACAAAACACAACGCGCACACACACACACACACACCACACACACCACACACACACTCACACATACACACATGCTCCCATAGCAGAGACAGGATTCGATAGATAGTGTGTGAAAACAGTTCTACATGTGCTGAAGAATAAAATGTGTCGAAAGACAGGAAGGTGAAACGCGCAGACGTGTGAAATGAGGGCCGTGGTGCAGGACGTGGTTCGAGCTCACTGTGGCAGGTGGGGCTAATAAGCGAGGAAGAAAAAGAGCCAGCGAGAGAACGAACGAAGGAGACACAGATGGGGCAAAAATGGAGAAAGACACAAGAAAGATGCAAAGTGAGTGAGTGAGTGAGTAAATGGGGACATTCTTTCGGTCTGAGGTCACCGGCTGGTCCCATTCACCCCCTTCTCTCCTCCACCCCACAGAGACACAGCAAAAGAGAGAGAGACAGGGCGAAAGGGAGGGGGATGGTGGAGTTCTGATTCTTCTACAACTCCCTGCAGCCTTTGTCAAAATCCTACGGCCACCGTGTCCCCTCAACTACTCGTCTTCCCTGCTTTCTCTCACTTCTCCAGAAACTTTCTGTAAAGCTGTTGGTAGACACGTCTTACATCCTGATGATTGCTATGATGGACACTTCAAATCATCACTAATGCTGTGATATGTTTGGGTGAAGGCATCCATACATCTTTAGTTATCCTGGTCAATATCACGGTCCACTTGAAGCCAATCCTGGGAAGACTGGGTGAATATGACCTGAGCGGTCGATGCCAGTCCATCTCGTATACATATTTTACATGTATGACGCCCTTATTACATTTATCTCATTTACACGCTGAACTGTCATGAGACACATGGTAGGTCCTCCATGGTGCATGGACTCCACAACCTTGTGGGAATGTTCTGTAGGCAATGAGCACCATACTTCCTGCAGAACGGTCCACAATTCTGTTGTATTCCAAGATGTAGGATTTTTGTGTTCGACAGCATGTTGCATGGCATCCCAGATATGTTCGATAACGTTGAGATCTGGTGACTTAGGTGTGAATGGCAAAACCCCAAACTCAAATGAATGTTCCACTAACCATAATTTGGCATCTCTAATGCGTTGGCGCATTGTTCTGTTGGAAGAGGCAGAATCCATCAGAACGAATGCAGGACGTTGAACGAGTGTAACTCGTTAAAAAGGAGGCGTTCACCTGCCAGAGACGTTTGTAGATGTCCCAGGGGTCCCAAGAAATACCAGCTAAACAAACATCATACCATTGATGACCCTCTGCCAGCCTATATATTTTGCCTAGACTTTTCTGGCACAGTGTATAAATACAGTAATTATAATAGTATTGTGATGTCTAACACTGTAACAAAGATAAAAAAAAAACAAAAAAACACCCCCACACTTCTTCGCTATGCTTCAATGACCCCAGTTTAAGCAAAGTACAGGATTGTTAACTGGATGGAAGAAAAACGGTCAGTATTCACAGACCAATGCTTGAAACGGAGCTCATTATCTTTAATTTGGTAACTGGGGATCGTATCCATTTTACTCAAAGAATGTAGAAGCAGCTTTGCTATAAAGACAAAACGGTATTTAGGAGGCGGGTTTATGGTGGAGGTAATATGGAGTTTGTGTGTGTTTATGTGTGTTGGGCTTCTGGGAATCACACCCACACCCTCAGCGTGACCAGAAAAACAGATCTTACACATCACCGTCGCCATTATCGTTAAACCCCACACGTCACACACCAGACCTCAAACTCGGTACAGCTGCTACAGGCACACCAGTCGCCTGGTCCTGCTTTAACAGAGGGTTATTGTGTGTGTGTGTGTAGGCTGCACCGCCAAAACATATGTTACTTTACTGAGCAGTGAGGTTGGAGTTAATCCGCGGACGGCTGTAGCACTCTTGTAGGGGATTCATCTATTGATTCTTGGGTCTGAGGGGGGCAACAGAGCCACGGTGTCAACACACTATAACACAAATCTCCTGACAAAATAACTTCTGTCTGCTCTCGAGCTGAAACGCTTGAGGGAAAATTTATACCCTGGCTTGTGCTCGGACGTTGAAGAGGCACTCTGAGTTTTTTTTTTCTGTGCCGTATCAAAAGTATGAAACAGACCAAGCCAAGCAACACACAGCCAGGCATTTGTGGGAAGAATTCTTTAGGGTGCTTTTCGTTCCCCTGAGGTATTCTGAAGACAACATGAGAACGTTCACACGGACACAGACAGGAACATGTCCATAATACATTCAGAAGCAGGCAGAATGAGAAAGAAAGCACTCTATTTCTCTACTTACATTTTAAAGCATTATATATGAGTGTATAGTACATTGAAATATTCATTTCGAGGCAAAACGTCTATTTAATTCAGCAGCATTGACACCTACAGCACTGAAACTTTAAGTTCTTTTATAAAGCATTAACAAGCTAGATAGCACTCGGTTTATCATTTAATAACTGACAGCCCTAAACAGATTTGCAGTGCGCTAACTAAACAATGCATTTTCACATGCTAGCTGATGCTACACTGTTTTTCTGCACGCTAAACCTTACATACTACTTTAGGAAAGCATTACGAAAGCTAGCATGCTAACTGGAGTAAACGTTTTACTATACTAGCTAAGGAAACTATCTTTAGCGTAGAAGGTGTGTTACTTTGAGAAAATATTTTACCATGCTAGCGAAAGACAGTATTTCTAGCATGCTAGCTGCAAAAACTTTACTCTACTAGTTGAAGAAAATATTTTACTATATCTGCTGAGAAAATGTTTTTGATGTATAAGGTGAAGAAACATTTCAGCATGCTAGTTTCTAAAAATATTTTTACTATACTAGTTAAAGACAGAATTTTAGCATGCTAGCTAAAGAAAATGGTGCACTATATTTGCTAAAGAAAATATATTTAATGAGGTAGAGAGTAACAAATACATTTTACCATCCAAGCCAAACAAAAACATTTCTAGCATTTTACTATAATAGCTAAAGATTATATATTTAGTGTGGTAGAGGATAACAGAAATATTTTAGCATGCTAGTTAAAAAAAACACTTTAGCATGCTAGCTGAGGAAAGCATTTCTCGCATGGTAGATGACGGAAATATTTTTAGCAGAGAAAGTGAAGAAACATTTCAGCATGCTAGTTTAAGAAAACATTTTTAACCAGCTAGTGAAAGAACACATTTGAGGAACGCATTTCTAGCATACTAGATGAAGAAAATATTTTTAGCAAGGAAAGTGAAGAAACATTTTAGCATGCTAGTTTAACAAAATATTTTAGCATGCTAGTTTAAGAAAACATTTTAGCATGCAAGTTAAAGAAAAATATTTTAGCATGCAAGTTAAAGAAAAATATTTTAGCATGTTAGTTTATGAAAAAAAATTAGCACGCTAGTTGAACAAAATATTTTAGCATGTTAGTTTATGAAAACATTTTAGCATGCTAGTTTAACAAAATATTTTAGCACGCTAGTTTAAGAAAACATTTTAGCATGCAAGTTAACGAAAATATTTTAGCATGCTAGTTTATGCAAAAAAATTAGCATGCTTGTTTAACAAAATATTTTAGCACACTAGTTTAAGAAACATTTTAACTGTTGCATTTGAAGAAAGAATTTCTGGAATGATAATTTATAACAGAATTATATAATTAATATAATAGTCACGTAACAGGAGTTAATAATATACTGTGCAGGAATTGAGGTGTGACCCCTGTGAGTTTCAGGTAGACCTATTGTCTTTGTATTATTATAACTGATAGTGCTTGTTTATGTTCTAGAGGTCCAGCATAGCGTCTCAGCTGTAGCTTGTTGTTTCTGTTCTACACGTCAGCTAGGTATTTCCTCTGCTTGTTCGGCATCCTCTGTCTTTGACCTTTGCCTGTTTGGGATTGGCGGTGTTGGAATTTCCTTCGATTAGCATGCCTGCCTGTGTTTTGACCCCCTGCTATGAATGTTGCTACGATGACTGCATGGAAAAGTCTGTATAAAAAAATAAAAAAAAACTCAAGGCCTCGTTCACGTCCTATTGAAGTCATTCACTCCCTTTTCTCCTTAACGTCTCATTTATCCGAGCAGATCTGAACATCAAACCGGTGTGATTAGAAAGGAATCTTGGCCCGTGTCAGGTGAGCAGTTGCGTAAGCGTCACCTGGTTCAGGTCCGTCTCTGTGTAACACAGCTCTTATCTACTGTGAAATAAAAGGCCGCTTTCTGCTTCTGCTCATTCAGAAAAAGCATCCACAGGGCTGTCTTTTATTTTCCCAACGCTAAGAAAGAAAACATGCTCACTGTAATTCTGCCCTTCCTGTGCGCACCCCCATTCTCTTCACTCTCTCTCTCTCTCTCTCACACACACACACACACACACACACACACAGAGAACAAGCGGGTCCTTATTACCTGCAGATGGGCACAGTGCATGATGGGATGCGGAGGTGATGACTCACTGGCTGTGTTTTATTCGTGAGGGGGAATTCTAGCCTTCGGTTGTAAGCGTGTGTAGGCCTGCTAGTCCATACACTCAACCAGCCTCGTTCTCTGACACACACACGTTTCAGGTCAACGTGCTACCAAACACAAGCAGGCGGATGCACATGAAATGCCAGGCGCGTTTAACCTCCTGTCACCCACGGGAAGCTGTGATCTGAACGCTCTGTCATCTGTCATGGTGGAGTAAAATAATTAATAACAACTGGAGAGAGGAGGGGGGGGGGCGATTGGACAAAAAGAAGGTGAAACGAGAAGAGACAAGACGAGAAGAGATGAGACAGTAAAAGAAGAGGAAACAAGAGAAGGGAAGACACAAGAAGTGAAAAGACGAGAAGAGGCGAAGAGAAAAGATGAGAAGAGAAAAGAGACGAGCAGAGAAATAAAGAGAAAAGACAAGAAGAGATGAGAAGAGAAAAGATGAGAAGAGAAAAGAGACGAGCAGAGAAATAAAGAGAAAAGACAAGAAGAGATGAGAAGAGAAAAGATGAGAAGAGAAAAGAGACGAGCAGAGAAATAAAGAGAAAAGACGAGAAGAGACAAGAAGAGAAAAGATGAGAAGAGAAAAGAGACGAGCAGAGAAATAAAGAGAAAAGACGAGAAGAGAC
>JAOVVF010000032.1:2979577-2994620 GCA_028565595.1 Duopalatinus emarginatus | reverse complement strand
TCTGATTCACATATTCATCTGAATGTGGTAAATGACTCTGATTCACATATTCATCTGAATGTGGTAAATGACTCTGATTCACATATTCACTTCAAACTAGTAAATGATTCTGATTCACATATTCATCTGAATGTGGTAAATGACTCTGATTCACATATTCACTTCAAACTAGTAAATGATTCTGATTCACATATTCATCTGAATGTGGTAAATGACTCTGATTCACATATTCATCTGAAAGTGGTAAATGACTCTGATTCACATATTTATCCCAAAGTGGTAAATGACTCTGATTAGTTTATTCATCTCAAACTGGGTAAAATAACTTGAATTCACTTACTCATTTCAAGTCATCGTAAATGACTCTGTTTCACTTATTCATCTCAAACTGGTAAACGATTCTGTACCGATTCATTCCTCAAGCGCTCAAATCCTCATGAACCAAACCAAGAGCTGGTATATTTATACAGTTCATTAGAGCGGTGTTTCCTGTTATAGTTCCTCATACGACAGCAGCAGCTTAACAAAGTCAAACAAACATCATATAACATTTATACCACCCTACAGTTTATAATCCAGGTGTGTGTGGACATGTTTCCCCCTACTGGGGCAGAAAGTCTGACCAAACAGATTCATGCCTCAGGCTTCCTTGGTTGTTATTTTTCTTTGCACCATGTCAAAATATTGCAAGTTGAACTCACTAGGTTTGACTTTCCCAAAATATTCATTAGTAATGAACACCAGAGCAACCTTCAGAAGTATAAAGCTTTTTACTGAGGGTGAATTAATGAATGATCGAATAAATGTATGTATAGTTATATATATAGTTGCATAGTGGCACATAAGCACTACACTGCAAAGAGAAGTGAACTGTATTCCTACTCCTGAGGAGGACATGTCTTCCGCATTTAACTCATCCGTGCAGTGAAACACACACACGAGTGAACACTAGGGGCAGTGAACACTTGCCCAGAGCCGGGGGGCAGCCCCAATCCACTGCACTCAGGGAACAGTTGGGGGTTTCCCAGTTGTGTTTTACCCTATGGGGGGATCGAACCCGGGACCTTCTGGTCACAAGACTGGTTTCCTAACCACAAGGCTGTCTCCATCTTTTGGACATAGGGACATCCTTGTGGTTAGGAAACCGGTCTTAAAATCTGTCCAGCTAAGACGTATCCGGACCGATTTTAATCCACACAAAGCGAACTGCTCAACTTACACACATCCAAGCAACACAACAATGCTGTGTGTTTTACCCCTACACATTTTCTCTATACGTTTCTTTTCCACTCCTCTAAATCATCATTGTTGTAAACGTGATATAAAAACTACAGTGTACAGTTTACAGTGTTCTGCCTGTGTGAGCTGTAGTTGCAGGGTACTAGGATTTTTCATCAACGTGGGAAAGCAGAATAATCACAAATATGCTGTTCACTGTCCCATAACACATTCTGGCCCGAATACAACTAATCATAATCCCCATCGACACTGCTGTAAGTACGCACTGTTGCTCCATTCCCAATCGTACAGCCTCGGAGCTGGAGATGTTGTGACCCAGAAAGTTGTTTACACTTTCACCTGCGTGCTGCGACCCGAAGTCCGGGTAACAACCTGAACCAGCATGTTAATGTGTGAATGAGCTGAATAATGTATGTTGAAGCAGGAAGAGTTGTGTAGTTTCCGACAGAAAAGTGCAGGTATTAGACCTCTGCAGGTCTTTTATATGTTGTAAAACTCTACAATGTGTCGTTTGTGTTCATAGCGAGTGTTGAAATACTCCGAGTGCTAGTACACTAATCAGTAGGGCGTGAAGGAGCAGCGGTCATTGTCCACTTTTAGTTAAAGAGCAATCGCTCGGCATTGTGGGAGAATGAATCAGCACAGGGTGCAATGATGACTGCTGAGCTTTCACGCACGACATGGCCGGTCTCCGCTGGGGGGGTCGCATTCCACGGCGAGGGCAGGGTCAAAGCCTGGGGTTGCTCCGAGGTCACCACGCCTCCGAGACACAGCGTCGCGCTCAGGGGGGTCGAATCGCACACCACACACACACACACACACACACACACACAAACGCCCCCACGTACAACACGGGTGAATGAACAAATAAACAGGAGGCCTGTGAGTCATGTGATACGAATCTACAAGCTTCAGTGTTCCAGCTCGGGCTGGTAAATGACTCCAGACTGGGCTGAACTGATTCATTCCTCAAGCGTCTGAAGCGACATAAACCAAACGGCTGGGCTGATATTCACACAGTTCATTAGAGCAGCGTTTCCTGTTACTGTTTCCCAAACAAGAACGACAAGCGGCTCAACACGGCCTGCTTAAACACGCAGCAGTGACCACTCTCGATAGAAATCAGTCCGATTACTGTCAGACACTGACCTGCCAGAAAAACTGGTTCACACAAGCCTGAACAAAATATATAACAATGCCATCTATATACTGTACAGTACATCATTGGTCGTGTCTATCAGTGCATCTATAAAGCGACAGACATCTATGGAAGCTTCATAATGGTATAGGGTTTGTTTAGCTGGATTTCCCTGGGACCCCTGGTACATCTACGAACGTCTCTGACAGCTCAACACTACATGTGCCTTCTTTCTGCTGCAAGTCTAGAGATGCCAAATTATAGTTAGAGGAACACTTGTATGAGTTTGGTGTAAAAACGATGCGACCTAATGTTCATGTTATAACTATCTGTAATCAAGTGACTGGTTGCACTTCCTGCCTCTTTTATTCCGGTAACAGTAAGTGGAGTGGTGTCACTGGTCGTCCAGGTGCTGTGTTGATAAAAGTCAAGAGGGAATCGAGTGCTAGAGGAGAGAGATATGGAGGACTCTATGGAGGACTCTCTACCCTCACCACTGCTCCCTACTCCATGTCCTTATGACATAACCGAAAGTGACACCTGATCAAACCGACACTGGGTGTCATCCTGCTCTGATGCACCTTCAGGTCGTTCCCACACTTGCCTTTTCTTTCCCAGACTCGGTGAAACGTTTTCTGACTTAGAAGCAGCCCAGAGACCATGTCCCTGGTCTGGGTTTCATATGAATCAAACCCGGGCGTGGTCTGGATCAGATGTGGAAGTTATCTGTGCTGTCTGGTCAACTTGTCACGTTACTTCCTGTTTCTGCCATAATTATACTGGGGAAAGGGTTGTTATGGCTAAGAGAAATAGTTACAAATCCAGCAAACGAATGCACGTAGCACCTGATACTCTGTGTGTACAAAGGTGTGTACATATACTGCTACACACTAAGATATTAGATTATTTTTTCTGTTCCTTCAGTTTTAGGTTAGTCAGAAAATGCTCGATTATGTTTTTGTGTGTAATTTCACTGCACACTGGTCTGCGGTCCCTCAAGTGAATATCCAACACACACGGAAGTGAGAAGAGAACTACATCAAATAAAACCTCACAGATATTTTAATATGCGTTCAGTGTTTTGGCCTTTCGGTGAAACGAGAGTGCCCCCCCCCATTACAGTTCATTAATATATTAATCTCCAGTTTGAATCCACATACAAATGTGACTTGATTCTGGAAAAAGAGCCATATTCAGAGAGTCATGCTAAAAGAATCATTTAGGCCATGTTCAAAAAGTCATTTTGGCCACATTCAAAAAACATTTAGGCTATACCTAAGAGTCATTTAGGTCATATTCAACAAGTCATTTAAGCTATATTCAAAAGGTCATGTAGGTCATACTTGAAGAGTCATTCAGGCCATATTCAAAAAATCCTTTAGGCCATATTCAAAGAGTCATTTAGGCCATATTCCAAGTGTTATTTGGGCTAAATTTAAAGAGTCATTTAGGCCACATTCAAAACATCATTTAGGTTACATCCAATAAGTCATTTATTCCATATTAAAATAAAAATGTAGAGTTATTTAGGCCAAACACAGAGTCATTTAGGCCATATTCAAAGAGTCATTTAGGCCACATTCAAAAAGTCATTTAGGCCATACTTAAAGAGTCATTTAGGCCACATTCAAAAATCATTTAGGCCACATTCAAAAATCATTTAGGCCATATCCTAAGAGGCATTTAGGCCACATTCAAAAGTCATTTAGGCCATATTCAAAGAGTCATTTAGGCCATATTCAAAGAGTCATTTAGGCCATATCCTAAGAGGCATTTAGGCCACATTCAAAAAGTCATTTAGGCCACATTCAAAGAGTCATTTAGGCCACATTCAAAAGTCATTTAGGCCATATCCTAAGAGGCATTTAGGCCACATTCAAAGAGTCATTTAGGCCATATTCAAAAAGTCATTTAGGCCATATCCTAAGAGGCATTTAGGCCACATTCAAAAAGTCATTTAGGCCACATTCAAAGAGTCATTCAGGCCATATTCAAAAAGTCATTTAGGCCACATTCAAAGAGTCATTCAGGCCATATTCAAAAAGTCATTTAGGCCATATCCTAAGAGGCATTTAGGCCACATTCAAAGAGTCATTTAGGCCATATTCAAAAAGTCATTTAGGCCATATCCTAAGAGGCATTTAGGCCACATTCAAAAAGTCATTTAGGCCACATTCAAAGAGTCATTCAGGCCATATTCAAAAAGTCATTTAGGCCACATTCAAAGAGTCATTCAGGCCATATTCAAAAAGTCATTTAGGCCATATCCTAAGAGGCATTTAGGCCACATTCAAAAGTCATTTAGGCCACATTCAAAAAGTCATTTAGGCCATATTCAAAGAGTCCTTTAGGCCATACTCAAAGAGTCATTTAGGCTAAATTTAAAGAGTCATTTAGGCCACATTCAAAAAGTCATTTAGGCCATATTCAAAAATCATTTAGGCCATATCCTAAGAGGCATTTAGGCCATATCCTAAGAGGCATTTAGGCCACATTCAAAAGTCATTTAGGCCACATTCAAAAAGTCATTTAGGCCATACTCAAAGAGTCATTTAGGCTATATTCAAAGAGTCATTCAGGCTAAATTTAAAGAGTCATTTAGGCCACATTCAAAACATCATTTAGGTTACATCCAATAAGTCATTTATTCCATATTAAAATAAAAATGTAGAGCATGTATAATCAGCCAGTCAAAGTATGAGTCACTATTTAAGCTTCATATTCTGAATCTCACTGTCCTAAACCATACAGCATAAATGACTCACCTTATGGATATTTTGACCTGACTATTTTTATCCAGACTAAACTTAAACTTAAGGGTTCACAGAAACACACCTAGACGTACATACCCACAAGACAAAGACAGCTTGTTTGTGAAAACAGACACCGACTGCCCTAATTTCCTTCCAGACACTTGTTATGAAGTGGGGAGATTTTCTACCATCCCATCATAACCCAGTGGTCATCATTACAAGCGGCTGCCCAGTTCCCCTTAAGCATGGTATGCAGGGCACCAGTGCTTCGAGGAGCAGTTTGGAAAACCGCCAGCAAATTCCTTTCAATTTCAATAACAGTCACGGGTCCAGACCATCCCGCTCCAGCAGTAAGCTGACCCAGGCCTGTCTGAGCGGCTAGACAACTTCCCGTCACACATCAACTCCTTCCAGCTTTGTTTTTTTTCTTTCTTCTCCCTGATCAGTGCAGCCTCACCTGGTACACACTGGTACACACTTCCTCTTTAAGACCCTGGCGTTTCTGATGAGGAACAGCTGGAGAACTGCCACAGCGTTGCATTGTTCTCTGCATGAGCAAAACCTGCACCGCTTCCTGCTGCAACGCTTTTCATTTCAGTGTCTTACTGAGAAACAGGATCCTGCTGTGCTAATAATATATTAGCCTGGGGGAATGGGTTATTGTAAATGAAACGTAACAACAATGGTCACAGCTACATTACGGTAAGTGTTACAAGTTAGGGCTGGGCCATATGGAGTGCTTATAATATATACTATAATCACATTGCGATACTTTTTCTACGATACACATCATGTCAGTATCGTGGTATAATTTTGTGTCATGTCCTGTTGTTTTGTCCTGGCTCAAATGTTTTATAATGTCAGGGCAACACAGACGCAAGTGCGTTGTGGTTTGGATGCATAATGGTAATGGGGTTGGTTTAGATCGCATTCCATGGGACCCCTGGTACATCTACAAACGTCTCCGACGGGTGAACGCCTCAGGTGTGTGTCTCCTTTCTGACAAGTTCATGTTGTGCATTTATTCTGGCGGGTTCTTCCACCAACAAGACAATGCACCACCACACACGTCTAGAAACGACAAATTATAGCCAGAGGAACACTGAGTTTGCGGTTTTTCCATTCACACTTAAGTCTCAATGTTATCAAACACATCCGGGATGCCATGCAATGTGCTGTGGAACACGGAATTCCTACACCTTAGATTACAACAGAATTGTCGACCGTTCGGTAGGAAGTATAGGTATATTTCAACAAGCATATAGTGTCCATGCCCCTGAGGAGACCTACCAAGTATTAGACTGATGCAGAGCCGGACCGCCTTATACGCTCACTGCGTAGGGCTCCGTAAATTAACGCAGACCACCACGTCTGAAAGTAAACTATTTGCCTACTGCGCTTGCACACAGCGGAATGTGACCTCCGCATTTAACCCATCCGTGCAGTGAAACACACGCACACACCAGTGAACACTAGGGGGCAGTAAACACACTTGCCCGGGGCGCAGCCCCAAACCATGGCGCCCGGGGAGCAGTTGGAGGAGTTAGGTGCCTTGCTCAAGGGCACCTCAGTCGTGTCTTGCCCTAGGCGGGGATCGAACCCACAACCTTCTGGTCAAGAGACCGGTTTCCCTAACAACTAGGCCACGTCTCCCCCTCACGTCACATTAAAAAAAAAACTCCACAAGACTGGGCTGCATAAACAGCAGTCCGGTAAACCTGCGACTGTTCTTCTCCAGGTTGGATTGTTAATAAATAAATAGTAAATAGACTGTGAACAGAGTCGTGGAATAGATTTAGAGTTGGCGTAAAACCTCACAGCCCCACAGGATCATCGACCAAACTCTGAAGCAGAAAAGTGAAACGTGAACATACACAGATTTAGGACTGGTTTAAACTTTCCCAAACATACCAGGATGCTCTAAAAAGAAGGGCTGGAGGCTGAGCACAAGGTTAATCATGTTAAAACTGGTCATTTATATATTGATTTTTGAATAAATATAGTTTTTAAAACCTCAATTAGTTTTTTTTTTTTTTTTGGTGTTTATTTATTATTTAAGTCTAAAAATGGGGGAGGTTTCAAGTGGAGAGTCGGATGCAACTGTCCGACACAGAGTTCAGGTAGGAGGGCCCCAGGAAAGGGCCCATGGAAAGTCTGGACCGTTTCTGGACTGATATACTTCAGTGTATATTCAGGGGTTTTTTTTTTTTTGGATAGCCTGGCAGCTGAGAAAGCAGAAAATCAGCGTTCAGGTGTTTTGTGGATCGCTGTATAGCAAGGGCTCAAAAATCATATCAAAGATGATAGATGCCGGCGTCTCCTCTTCTGCACGTCGCTCCGTATAGCAGCGTCTGATGTATTTTTTATAACCATAAAAAATACAGTACCTCGGTGAATTGATATCAGTGTCCCACAATGCACTGCGGGCGCGGGACAACGGCGCCCTGGTCCCAAACTTCTGACAGAAAATAAAGGCAGGTTCTGGATCTTATAATGTCTGTACAGAAATACAGTGTGCTGTATTTATACAGAGCCCACATGAAGAAACATCAAGGCAGATGACTGTAGTTCCCATGGCGATAAAAACGCAAGCGTTCACATCCTGCAACTGTCTTTTCAAACGAGCCTGGAAACAAATAAGCCAGCTTTTTTTTTTTTAACTCTATCCTTCAGGCAAAAAAAAAAAAAGAGTACCACCTGGCTTTATTTACCCACAAGAGAGAGCCTGGGGCTATGTGTGGGTGTAGCGGTGCTGACACAGCCCGACGCAGACACAGTAATGCCCATGTGTGTGTGTGTGTATGTGTGTGTGAGCATGCGTGTTCATTATCATTCTGAGCAGACAATCAGACTTTACCCCCACCGGTTGCGTCTGGAGGCCGAGTCGGAGTCACGTGCCAAGAGTCTGGTGTCGCCCCCTGACCAGGTAGCGTGAGAGAATATAGAGTGTTAGAAACTGGTAGAGAGAGAAAGAGAGAGAGAGAGAAAGAGAGAGAGAGAGAGAGAGAGAGAGAGAGAATGAAAATGTAGACAGGTATAGTAGGAAACAGAGGAATAAGAAATTAAGGGAGAGGACATAAGAAAAGGAGTGCGAGTACCACTGGAAACTGGAAAGGGAGAGATTAGAAAGCTTTGGAAAGAGAATGATAGAAAGTGAAAGAATGAGAGAGAGAGAGAGAGAGAGAGAGAGAGAGAGCAGGCGAAAGAGAGAGGGGAGGGATGCAGATACACATGGAGCATTACAGAATGACGGAGGCTGGAGGGGGATTATCACGGAGCCAAACACCCTGCATGACTATCAATTTTTTCGGGACAAGGTTGTCACGGTAACCGAGAAGTTTCCCTTTTACAAAAGGAAGACAGTTCGTGTGCATGGTCACTTGGCTAACTCATGGACACGCTACCAGAAATAGACTGGCACACCAGTTTAATACCTAGTAGTTCCCCAGCAGGAGCGCAGGACTGAGGGACTCTAGGAGCTTGCTGAAATATTCTGTAGGCAATAAACCGTCGAAACGTTTCACAATTCTCAGATCTGGTGACTTAGGTGTCAATGGCAAACCCCCAACCCTCAGATGAGGGCTCCTCTAAGCATAATTTGGTGTCTCTAGATGCGTTTTGTCCTGTCGCAAAAGGCCAGAAGGCCATCAGAATGGCCCCAGCAGGACAGAATGGAGACACACATCTGAGGCGAACCTCATACCACTACGAAGCTTCCATAGATCTCACTCTATATACGCACCCGTGGACGCGACCAATGATGTAGACAGGTGGTGGTGTTGCCATGTGCATAGGCTCCGTTTTTCTGGAACTTCAGTGTACACACACGCTTATCTTACCTCAACTAAGCCATGATCTCTATACCTGAAGGAGAGCACACAGGAATATTGAATCGTTTTCAGTAAAGTCAAGGTTTCATAAGACTTCGGAGTAAAGACACGAAAGGGGTTAAAGGAAATCGATAGGCGAGTGCGAGAGAAAGAAAAATAAGAGCGACTGCACCGTTTTCACTCGTCTCCTCCACCGTGTCTGTAGTGTCTGCAATAACCACAGGCAAAAAAAAAACACAGGAAACTGCTCCAAACTCGAAATTAAAGGGCAGGTGTTGGGGCACATGCGTGAGCACCACGGTGCACATATTCCCCTGCGTACCTTTTGGTGAAAGTGAAAGTAAAAGTCAGTAAAAGTGAACTACTGTTTTCAGGGGAATTGACCTCTGAGAAACACAAAGATCAAATCCCGGGTGACAGTTTTTACAGCCATCCACAACCTGAAGTCCGGACAGCAGGACTGCAGATGAGCTTTTCTGTGAGTGTGTTCCACTGCCTTGTGATGCAGCAGGAGCAGCAGTTTGTATTAAGCTGCAGTTCTCTGGCTTCAGAGGAAGCATGTTTTAGCTTCAGCCCTCTGTGGTTGATAGCTGTATGATGGCTGGTGGACGGGAACTGGTTTGGGGAAACAATATAAAGTGAAGTCAAGTGACCTACTGTGCTTGTACACATAGAGGAATCTGACCTTTGCATTTAATCCATCCATGCAATGAAATACTACTGAGCTCACAGGAGAGATGGGCAACACTATCCACAACACCAGCGGAGCTGGTAGGCGGTTAGATGCCTTGCTTAAGGGCATGTAAGTTGTGTCGGTATGGGAGATCACAAGGTTGGATCCCTAACCTCCAGCCATGGCTGCTCTAACAATGATATACGGTAGATATGTTTACAGGAGGACAACTCCGCCGTTGGCAGCCGTGGCCGAGTAGTTAGGAAACCGGTCTCGGAAGGTCCCGGGTTCGATTCCCGCACACGGCAAGACATGACTGAGTTGCCTTTGAGCAAGACACCTAACTCCTCCAACCTCTGGGTGCCATGGTTCGGGGTTTCCCCCCCGGTCCGGGCAAGTGTGTTCACTGCCACCTAGTGTTCACTGGTGGGTGTGTTTCACTGCACGGACAGGTTAAATGCGAAGGTCACATTCCTCTGTGTGCAAGAACAGTAGGCAAATAATTCACTTTCACTTTTTCAATGAGCATGCAGTTTTATTCCATGGAGCAAAAATGGATTATATATTCAATCTCAGAGTTCATCTACAACAGAGCGGTGATCCTTCCGCCTGAAAAAGTAGTCCATCCATTATTCGAACATTATGGACTACAGAAAGCATCTTTCTAACACTTCTAAACAAGGGTAGTTTAAAGTTTCAGGTAAAGACGTTGGCTGTACTTTTGTTGGTCCAGCAAAGAGTGTCCCGGCATTCCTGTGGTAACGATGAGATTGAAAAACGCAGAATCATCCCTTTAAAAGAACAAAGTGGCTTTATAAAGGGGTTTAGTCATATATATAATGTGGTCATAAAGAAGAGCTCTTACATAACCACTATGTATGAACTGATGATCCGCAGTATCGTTGGATCAGCCGGGAACAGCGAGCCTTTATTTAGACTTTTACTGCAGTAAGGACGTGTGTGTGTGAGTACATAAGTACATAATTATGTGAATGACAGAGAAAATTTGTGTGTGTCTGTGTGTGTGTGTGTTTGTATTACAATTTCCCTCTAAAAGAAAATACCCATTTCTAAGGTTCCTGTAAGGACACACACACACACACACGCTTAGCTGACGCTGGAACACGCATGCAGACTGTACATGCAGAATACAGCGCATACACAAACACACACCGTAGCTGTCCATTGTCTAACAACACTGTGTTATAGGTTCAGAAACACAGAGTGAGATCCTGTCCCTCTCTGCTGTGATTGGTCAGCAGCCAGGATGCCGTGACCTGCCTGGTGTAAGCGTTATCAATCGGCGGTCGGGTGGACACACGTGCAAAAAAACCCAGAGTGCTTAGTGAACGCTTGAGTGTGTCACTGCTAGTGGCCATGAACGTTCGTACACACACACACAGTCAAATACGCATGCTGAAGATAAGAGACGCAGCCAATGCATGCTGTTACCGGGCAAACAGTGATGCAAGGAGCAAATCACACACACACACTATACACACACACACACACACACACACCACACACAGGATGCTAAAAGTCCAAGCACGTTTAAGGCACAGTTGTAGCTCACTGTGTACGTCTCATGTCTTTTGGGTGTGTGTAAAAAATTTAGATACACTGGTTGAGTGTATCGTTCAACAGTCTGGTGTGACGCTATATAATAACATATGATAATAAGTAAAAGTGAACCACTCACTGACCTGCTGTGCTTGCACACAGAGGAATCTGACCTCTGCATTTACCCTATCTGTGCAGTGGAACACACACATACACACAAACATGCACATTAGGGGGCAGTGAACACACATGCCTGGAACCGTGGGCAACCCTTATCCACAGGGCCTGGGGAGCCTCTTGGGGTTAGGGCACTTCAGTCGTGTCTTGTTGATACAGGGGATTGAACCAGAGATGCAAGATTAGTTCCTTAACCGCAAGCCCACGGCTGCCCCAAAAAGCCCACGGCTGCCCCCACAAGCCCACGGCTGCCCCCACAAGCCCACGGCTGCCCCCACAAGCCCACATCTGCCCCTTTTTTTAAAAATAATAAGTCATTAATAAAGTACTAGCAACCTAAGATATCAGGGTCCCACCCACTTTGTCTCCTAGCTCGCAACACTGAAGTTCGTGAACAAAATTTAGCTAGCTGGAGTCGACACGATGAGAAAGTTACGCCTTTTACATCCCGCGTCATTCCTCGTTGGATAAAGAAATTTTATTCACATTTGAGCCGTATAGGTTGCAGGTCAAAAAATTCATAAGGTGTTTGAGTAAACGAGGAACATGAGAGTGTGCGTGTCTCAATCTGAGGGAAGACGGTAAACTGATCTGAGCTCGTGATAAACTTTCATTTAGTCCTTTCAGAAACCCAGCGACACAATGAATCAGACTCAGAATCAGCAGTGAGTAAAGTCAGTCATGGTGGATTGATGTCTGGAGAAAATCCCATGATTCACACGGCAGCCCAGATGCTCCTGTTCACCGGTGAAACGACTAAATAATAGACGTTACCTGTGCACCGCGCTCGGCTCGGTTTCCCAGGCTAAGATTAAGCCCGGCCTTTTACAATGCGGAGTCACCGCACACAATGCACCTCAGTCACAAACCCTGGACTGCATGTGGGAAACGACCCCACCTGCTCTTAAGACACTTCTACACACCACACATGACTCACACACACCCTTTAAGATGCACAACACAGGGCTTTGTTTCGGCACCCAGACTATAAACAGTAATGCTGTTCCCGGGCAACTCGCTCAGAAATACAACACACACACACACACACACACACACACACACACACACACACACCTAATAATCAAGACAAATCCACCAAAACAGCTCGGCTTGTATACCACACAACAGTCACTCAAGTCAACCAACAAGGTCTGTCTGGGTTTCCATTCTGGATCCAGTCGATACACTTTCAGGAGGAAATGGTACTAAACGGTACCATTTCTTTCCGGGGTGGTGTGGTACTCTAGAGGACACACCTTTAGTACCTTTAGCATGCATTTTCAGGTAGGTACACAGATGTTAACATTTTAGGGTGAAGCAAGGATTTTAAAAGGCACAACAAGGTACTAAGGGTGCTAGGAAAGGTACTGTTTAGTACCCGTATTTTTCCCATTTAATATAATACTGGTATAAATATACCTGTATAGAAAGTCTTACTAAATGTTAAAATAGGATCTGATCTCTGAAGAAGTAGGAACCATATCAGAAATACCACACACACACACACATACACACACACACCTAACAATCAAGACAAATCCACCAAAACAGCTCAGCTTGTATGCTGTACAACAATCGCTTAAGTCAACCAAACAAGGTCTGTTTGGGGTTTAAACTATTAAACTCTCAGCTGCAAATGGTACTAAACGGTACCATTCCTTGCTGGGGTCTGGGGTGGTGTGGTACTCCAGAGGGTACAACTTTAGTACCTTAAGGGTGCATTTTGAGAAAAGTACACAATGTTAATCTTTTAGGGTGAAGCCAGGATTTTGATACAATATGATAAGGGTACTGGAAAAGGTATTGTTCAGTACCCTTGTTTTCCCTCATTTGATATAATAATCCAGTGCACAAGCCTGACTAAATGTTAAACTAGGATCTGATCTCTGAAGAAGGAGGCACCATATCAACAGGTTAAAGTAATTCCTTGTTTGTTATAAATTGAGCCCCTTCAATGATGCAATTTTCCCCAGTAATGATGCAGTGACCCAGTTATATTGCAAAGTGCCCCTACAATGATTCAAAGAACCCCAGCAATGTTGCAAAGTGCCCCAGTTATGGTGCAAAATTCCCCCAGCAATGATGTAAAGTGCCCCAGAAATTATGCAAACTGCCCCAGCATCCTAGTTATACTAATAACAGCCCGCGCATGCTCGATTTTTATTATTTTTTTATTACCGAAATACTCCTTCTTCATGTGCATCTCCAGCTCCCTCTCCAGCTCGAGCGTGAGGGCCTCGAGCCGCCTCTCCGCCTGGCTCGCGCCGCTCTCTCGCGCAGGGGTCACCTGGTAGGGCAGCTTCAGTCTCGGACCCGGGGCGCGAGCTCTCGCCGAGGCACCGTGGTGCACCTCTTCTGGCACAGTGAACGGATGGAGGTGTGCGCGATGAAGCACGCCGGGGTCACCGACCGAGTCCTGGAGCAGCGCGTCCTCCAGGAGGGACGCGCGAGGCGAGGAGGCAACCAGGAGCTCTGGGCAGGCGCCCATGGAGCCACGCGAGCTCCGGGAGCTCCTGGAACTGTGGCTGGAAATGCTGGACCTGGGGCTGAGGGTGAGTCCGGCGCTGCTCGGACCGCAGATGCTGGATCGAGGGCTCGCGTGCCGCTGGTCGTAGCCCATGCTGACGCCGCTGGTGCGGTTGCTGCTCGGTCTGCTCGCGCACTCGTAGACGTAGCCGGGGCTTGAGGGCTTGCTGGCGTCGCTGGACGTGCTCGCGTAGCTCGAGCGCGGGCTGAGGGCGCCGCTGCCGTCGCAGTGCGTGAGGCTCGAGCGCGGGCTGCCGCACTTGTCTTGTTGCACGGGCGCCGCGAGGCTTGAGCGGGGACTCGCGTGAACGCATGATCTCCGGTGCCGGTCTGCGCCGCCGTAGCACGGCAGAGCGACTTCGGATCTCGCGCTACAGTACGCATCGTCCGCGTAAAAGGCGTCCCGGTGCACGCGCTTACTCTTGTGCTCGGGCAGCCCGAAGTCGGCGTCCGGCTCGAGGTCCGCTCTCATGTCCCGGTAAGACTCGCACAGAGACAGGTTCTCCATCAGCTCGCTTGCTCGGCGCGCCGGATCCTCCTCGTAGTAGCGATCCATCGGTGTTGCTCGTGCACATACACACAGGGGCAAAAGGGCTCGTGCATTTCACTCGGTAACGGCACCGAAACGCTCGCGCTGTCGGTTCATCATCTTCCTCAGGGTCGTGTCGTGAGTTCCTCCCGGTGCATAATTCCTACAAATCAACAGCGAGCGTCTTAACGGAGAAACAAACACGCATACACACATACACACGCGCGCGCGCCCCTGTGTGTATTACAGAAAGTTTCAGCACGAGGTAAAGTTGAGGAGTCCTGTAGCAGTCAATGGCGGAGGAATTTCCTCTCTCTCTCTCTCTCTCTCTCTCTCTCTCTCTCTCTCTCTCTCACACACACACACACACACACACACACACTATATCTATCTCTTTAAACTCTTTCGAAACTAACTCGAGCTCAGTTTAATTTCTCGCGCGAAAAAAGTTGTCTTGGTAATTAAAACAAACAAGAGGAGGAAAATAATAAACCCGGGTGGTTTAAACAGGGAAATAAATACACGGGGTAAATAAGAGTACAGAAGCAGAGCAGTGCGCGGGACTCGTGTGTGTGCGGCAGGAATGCGGGGAGGGAGGAGGGAGGAGGAGCGGGGGGA
>JAOVVF010000032.1:2959412-2971738 GCA_028565595.1 Duopalatinus emarginatus | reverse complement strand
TGTAATTTTTCATGCTGAAAAAGCTCTTAATTTTGAGCTTTACCTACTAACCCCATGAATCATTTTTTAGAGTGTATACATGTATTGAATGTTCTAAAAAGCAGAAATAACTCAGAGCCTTAACTAGTTTTGCATTTTAAATTATTGTTATATTTTTCTCTCCTATTTTTAGCTGTAAACTAATTCCAGATAAACTGGTAGAACTCTTTGTGTTGGCTAAAACATACTGTAATCCAGTCCAGGGTGTGTCACTGTAAAAGTTTGCAGTTCCTTAAAGAACCTTATAGATTACTCCTAGAAGCTAGGGGTTCCTCCAAGAACCCAAATCTTCCTCAGTGCTCACAGAGGTGCCTGGAGAAAACTTTGGAATTCCTTAGTATAAAATCTAGTTCCTCAAAGAACCCATAGATGATCTTTATTTGGATATAACTGAGAAGGTACCTCAAAGCACCTTAACAGGTTCCTTCACAATTTTAAACTGAGGAACCTTCAAAAGTTCCCCAAGGATCTACTTTGTTTTAACAGTGGATCAACTTCAGATGGACTAAAATGAACGGGAACTGGAAGAACAAATCTTAAAAAAAAAAAAAAGAGAGAAGCTTACATGATGTCCTGTTGTGAAGTTGTGGAGTTACTGCTCCCACCTCACCCTGTAGTTGATTGTTTTCCTAAAACAGTACATAAACCTATACCGTAGCACTTTCTTGATAATTACATTTTTGATTTATTAAAGAAAGACATGTTGAACGTGTTATCCTTTAATAGTTCAGTTTATTCTTGCAAAACAATGTAAAACAAGTTAGTTAAAGTTAACAAGACAAAGTTACACCTTTACCTCTGACTATTATGACGCACTGACACTAGAAACTCCTTCCAGAAAATGTTAGTCTCCTAACTGAAAACGTATAAAAAATGTATTTAAAAAAATGTAAATCTTATAGAAATAATAACATATTGGAATAAACACATTAATATAAACCTAGTGTCAGAGCTGCTGTTAAAGAAAATGAATCAACACCTTCTGACCAATCAGAATCCAGAATCCAACAGTGCTGTGCTATAATAAATACAAAAAAAAGCAAACTTCCTTCAACGCAGCTTGAGCCTGTGTTTTGAGAAATTATTTTTACGATTCAAACCCCTATGAATATCAACAACTCTTTTTTTTTAACGCTATAATAAATTCCTGTCCACCTTCCTCATCACGTTTGTCCATGATTGGCTTGGTAGCCAGAAGAGCTTCATCCTGGTTCAAAAGAGCTTCAGCTCAGGAACCTCATTATCATTAGCATGCTTGCTCTATTAGGAACACCTTCAGCATATTATTCTGAGGCTGGGATGATATGAATGACGTATTGGTAATTCTAAAATACTGTGTAATATTCAGTGGAGTCACTTGGTCTCTTGTCCTTTTGCTGCTGTAAAGGATTTTACATTAAATATTATACACACACTATAAAACTCCACACCTGTGCATCCATGTCGGATTCTTCAGCTTGAGTTAATGTCGAAGCACCATGTGATGACTTTATTTAGCACGCTATAATCGTCGTTCCTCTTACACATATAAATAAAACGTCTAAAAAAATGAACAGATGCTCTTTTTGTCCGTATCTCCAGATCAGCCAAGTGATGTCCACAGTGCATTCAAGGCTCTGGACTGTTTTCTTAAGAGCGTCACCGTCATGCTGCCTTTTTGCTTTCTGTGGCGTCCTCAGCACCTAAAGCAGAGCGTCTTGCAGTATGCAGCGTCTGCCTGTAGCGCCTGCAGGTGGAGGACTTGGTGTGGATGACGTCCCCGTCTGCTCCGTCCTATCTGTAGCTCCTGTGTGTCGACTGTCTCTGGGCCGCACGTGTACACGAGGCACAGCACGCCTTTTTATAGTAATCATACACACACAGACGGGCTTGAACCACCACGTTGCAGTTGAAGTATTTGTCTCGACACTTTTCATCTGGGGAAATAATCAGGAATATTGTCTTAAATAAATATTATGAACGGTTTTATTATTTACTAACATTAGCTCCGTAGACTCCAGGCCTGGAAAGTGTGAACAATACATCATATATTTGTGTCTTTCCCAATCTGATCCATCCACACCAACCTGTTGTTCTGTATATTTCTATAAGTGATAGTATAGCTGTCAGTATATCATTGCTAATCAGCCACAACATTAAAACCACCTGCCTAAACAGCCCTCGCCCATTAAGGCATGGACTCCAGAAGACCTTTAAAGTTGTACTGTGGTATCTGACACCAAGACATTAGCAGCAGATCCTTCTGTAGATCTTCAATAGAATTCGAGTCAGACTAGCCTGCACCACCACATACATCAGGAAGCCTTGGGCTCTGGTTTACTGCTTGCCCTTCTTTTGGTAGGTACTAACCACTTGCACAATTTTCTTGCTTCCATTTTACGGCATTTGGCAGACGATCTTATCCAGAGCGACTTACATTTATCACACTATACTATGAGCAGTTGAGGGTTAAGGGCCTTGCTCAAGGGCCCACATTGGCAGCTTGGTGGTGGTGGGATTCGAACCCCAATCTTCTGATCAGAAGTCCAACGTCTTAACCATTGAGCTACCAGTGCTCCAAACACATCAACTATATGAACTGACAGTTTTACTTGCTGTCTAATATATCTGACCTCTTGACAGGTTCCATTACAATAAGATACTAAATATAATTTTACTCATACTCATATATATAAATTTAGTTTTGTATAGTATAATTAAGAATACAGAAGTGAGATTTTTTTACATAGTGAAAAGTACAGTTTGTTTAGAGTACAGCTGTGTGTACGCTGTGTGATGTGCTCCCAGTTTTTCCTGAGCTGAACTCAAAGATCTAAGACTTTTTCTATGTATACCAAAGACCTTTTTCTTTCAAATATTGTTCACAGATTTGTCTAAATCTGTGTTAGTGAGCACTTCTCCTTTGCCGAGAAAATCCATCCACCTCACAGGTGTGGCTGATTAGACAGCATGATTATTGCACAGGTGTGCCTTAGGCTGCCAACTGCACTCTCGCTCAAAACTTGCAACATCTGTGGCATTGTGTAATGTGATAAAACTGCACGTTTAAGAGTGGCCTTTTATTGTATCCAGCCTGAGGCACACCTGTGTAATAATCATGCTGCATAAACAGCATTTCGATCTGCCACACCTGTGAGGTGGATGGATTTCCGCGGCAAAGGAGAAGTGCTCACTAACACAGATTTAGACAAATTTGTGAATGATATTTTTGAGAGAAAGAGCTGTATATTTCTGTATAACTATGTAGTATATAGTATAGTTGAGAACAGTTATATCAGCTCACCAATCTGAGGAACACAGGGGTCGAGGTTGCACTCTTCTTTGTCCTCTGGTTTCAGCTGTTCTTCACATCCCTCGCCCGGCATCATGTTGTCAAAGAGACAGCGCACTTCTCGCACGCGAAATCCCCCCTCGCACGTCTTTGAACACTATGAACACATGCCATACGTTCGCTCAGGTCAATAAGGAAACTGCGTTATCCATAACCTCTTTTAATTAATTATTAAATAATCAATAGAAAAGGGTGATGTAAATTTCCTAATTGGAAAAAAAACTGAGTGTGAGAGAGAAAGAGAAAGAAAGAGAGAGAGAGACTACACATTACTCACCGCACTCCAGTCTGTATAGTACCACTTGGCTCCACAGGCCTTCACATTGCAGCTCTGTTGGCTGAGTGGTTTATCCAAAGAAGAGCATTCATACAGAGGCATCATTGCATAGCTGTCCTCAGTTTTCATCATACACACCACTGTCCTCTGCTGGCTGCCTGTTCCACACTCGGCCGAGCACTGAGAACACATACGCACCATTCATTCACAATACAACCACTCGAACACTTTCTACAATCATCATTAAGTTTCGAGGTAGTTACTTTAGTGAGGGTTGGTAAGTTTCTAGTATTCTGATACACTGTATACTGTATAAAAACTGGTACAGATGAGTCTATGCAAACGGCCTGTGCATCAGCATGCACATATAAAAGGCGACAGCCATTCTATGGGACCCCTGGTACATCTACAAACAATCTCCTTTCTGACACCGTGTCCTGCATTCATTCTGATGGGTTTGGCCTCGTCTAACAGGACAATACACCATCACACGTGTCTAGAGACACCGAATTACAGTTAGAGGAACACTGATCTGAGTTTCGAGTTTTGTCATTCACACTCAGTCACCAGACCTCAGAATTGTATAACGTTCTGCAGGAAGTATGGAGTGCACGCAAGCTCGTGGTACGATCTAATGACCTACCAATTATTAAACTGGTGTAACAGTTTTCCTGCCACTTCAGTGTATTGTACCTAATGTGAGATGAGTAAAAAATTTTTTTGTCCCACAAAACAAAATGGGGAAAAAATTTTATAGAAATATAATTATAATAATAATAAATTATATAATAACACATTATATTAATTAATTACTATTTTTAATAATAATAACTTATTGCATATGATGGTTCACACATGTTAATAGTGCTGTATGTGTCTGTGTTTGTGTGTGTGTGTGTACTCACTTGACCCCAGGCCCCAGTGAACCACTCAGTTCGGCTCTCACACGGCCCGTTGTTACATGGCTGGGCCTGAGGGGGGCGCTCTGCACCACAGCCCTCCAAAGGCACACTGCTCACCAGGTTAGACAGACACGCAATACTGCGGGTTCGCACACCAAAGCCACACTCTGCAGAGCACTGATACACACACACACACACACACACACACACACACACACACACACAATATTACAGGTAAATAATGCTATGCTACACCTAACAAACCCAACAAATATTCTCAGGAAGATAGAAAAACACCCCCCCCAACACACACACCTATATGAAATGGTATTGTTTTTTACCTGCTCCCCCCAGTCTGTGTAGAACCAGCTCTTAGCACACGGGCCCATGTCGCAGTTCTCGATGTCACGTGGACGAAGGTTCATGTTGCACTCCTCATCCTCTACAATATCACCCACGTTACTGACACAGTGCACTTCACGCGTTCTCTGACCTACACCGCAGGGCATGGAGCACTGCCATGGAGCACACACACACACACACACAATAAAAGTGTGATCATTATCTTCTAGCCAAGATTCAAATTTGTGCACAACCTCGACAAAAGGGTCAGCAAGTCAGTTCAGTGAGTCCCATGCGATTTTGTGTTCTCAGTGGTAAGTGTAAAAACAAACACAGATATATTTTCATACAGAAATCTTATAATTACAGCTATGCCGTGGAGTATAAATACACTGAATTTCCAGAAAAACTGGTAAAAAGAGCTTATGCAAAATACATAGTCTGGTGGTGGCTCTATAATTGTATGGCGTTTGTTTAGCCGGTATACTACAGACGTCTCTGACTGGTGAACGTCTCAGGTGTGTGTCTCCTTTTCTGACGACTCACACCAGTTCATGTCCTGCATTCATTCTGATGGGTTTAGCCTTTTCCATCAGGACAATGTGCCGACACAATGTCTAGAAACACCGAATTATGGTTAGAGGAACACTTATGTGAGTTTGGGGTTTTGGCGTTCACACCTAAGTCACCAGATCTCAGTATTATCAAACACCCAGTTTTACAGGAAACAATAGTGTTCGCTGCTTACAGAATATTTCCGTATTCTTACACTGCCATCGGGGACCCATCAAGTATCAGTTTTTCTGGCACTTTAGTGTGTATCTAGTTTTCATTTTAAACCATAAGTACACACAAAACATGAAGCTAATCTAACATAAGCTAGTGGCTGCTACTGTATCCCATGCGGTTGCTATAGTATTACTAGTTGGTTGCTATGGTATTGGGTTGGTTGCTAGGCAGCTCCAGTGCAAGACCAGAACCGAACCGAGAGAAAGAAATGTAAAGTTCTGGTCTGGTCCTGGACCAGATTTGACAGTTTGCAGATCTGGTCCAGATCTGGCCCAAATACATTTTGCTATCTGTGAAGCAGCATAATGTATAAAAGTACAGATTTAGTAAGAAGGATGGATGTAAGATACTATACACTGAACCAGTTTCATAAAGCACTACAGAATGACAGTAACATGATGCAACACTGTTGAGCTGAGCTGCTTCTGTTAAGATTTAACTGATATCCCACAATCCTCATTACTGTCTTTTCCCCCTCTGGCTTCCTGACTGTAGACGATGTCATGACGGGCAGCTGACACTTACAGAGCTCCACTCAGAACGAATCTGCCACTCGCTGCAGATCTTCAGCTGACAGGTGCTGGTGCTCTCGGGCCGCTCGAGGTGTTCGCAGCGTTTGGCGGGCATGGTGAGGGTGCGGTTGGCGTAAAACTGTCGGCATAGAATCTGTCGGTGCTGCATGCCGAGGCCGCACGTCTTACTGCACTCCGACCACTCGCCGATGTCCCAACTGCTCAAAACACATCATTCAGTAGAGACCGGTTATACATAACAGTGCAGTTCTGTAGTTAATGAAACACTTTTTTATGCTATTCCAGGAAAATAATCAACAACAGAGTGGTGTGACGCAGCCTGATGACAAATAGAGATTTTTATCCATTTATAGTTACGTTTATTATTGTGGAACAGGTTAGTTCATGTTATCTTTTGAGCTTTACAAAGTGCTGACACTGGAGACTCCTTCCATAAATATTTAAAAAACGCCTTCTTACCGAAAACTTTACAAAATCAATCATATAAATCAATTCATTTATATGAAACATCTGCTGTACACGTCCCAAAATGTTCAACAATGTATTTAAATAAGTGCATTGGCACAAAGGCAGCGATGGCTCGAGGTGAGATTACCACCGGTTCCATCCCGTGTACCAACCAAACACGACTGAAGTGCCATTGCGCAAGGCACCCAACCCCCAACTGGGCATCATAGATTGGGTTGCCCTCTAGTGTGTGCGTTCATTAGTGTGTGTGAACTGCGCTGATGGGTTGAATGTGGAGGTCAATCACTTCACTATCACTTTCATTAATATGAACCTGTGATTTGTCTTGTAGCCAACACCTTCTGAGCAGTCACACTCAGGAATTCAGCAGCACTGTGGTATAAATAAAAGTGAAAGTGAAAGTGAAGTAAAAGTGAACTGTTTGCCTACTGTGCTTGCACACAGATGAATGTGACCTCCGCATTTAACCCATCTGTGCAGTGAAACACACATACACACACACACGCACACACACACACACCAGTGAACACTAGGGGGCAGTGAACACACTTGCCCGGAGCAGGGGGCAGCCCCAAACCATGGCACCCTGGGAGAAGTTGGGGGAGTTAGGTGCCTTGCTTAAGGGCACCGCAGTTATGTCTTGCCTAATTTAGCAAAAAATGTGTAGTGTGTGTGTGTGTGTGTGTGTGTGTTCTTACAATGCTGGACATGGCTGGATGTTGCAGGGCTCCTCCTGAGCGCTGGGCTTAGTAGCGCTGTCACAGTGACTATCAGACACACGCTCATGAGTGACTCGATGCACACAGCTGAACACCGTGTGTCTAATTCCTACACACACACACACACACACACTCACAGAGTTACTAGTTACTACAATCTGTATGTACCTAATAAATTGCCTCGATGTTAAAGTGTTCAGTTCTGACCTTTGCCACAGGAGACGCTGCAGTCAGTCGTGCCCGTGAGCTTCCAGTTGTGTTCTCTGTGCCTGCGAGGCGGTACCTGGTTTTCAGGTAGGGGAGGGGGGTTCCTGTGCCCACCTGTTCGTTCGTGTCCTTCCTGAGACGGCCTTCTGCCGTACTGATCGTATCCTGTCCCAGCGGTCACTGTGTTACCTACAGAAAACAGGGTCCTGATGTAGACATGACCTACAGATTACTAACAAACTACCTACCGAACGGTTCCATGTTACATTAAGGGTTAATGTGAGGAGGCAAAGACTTACACTGATCAGCCATTACATTAAAACCGCCTGTCTAAACAGCTCTGACCTGTTGAGACATGGACGCTGAAGTTGTTGTGTGTTACCTGGAACCATGATGTTAGTTACAGGTCTTTTTGTGCATTTTCTGTGGGATTGGACCAGACAGACTTGGCTTCACCCCCATACAACACATCAGTGAGCATTGGGCTCCCATGGCCCTGTCCATGGTTCACTGGTTGTCCTTCCCTGGACCACTTTTGGTAGGTATTAACCACTGTATACTGACACACCACACTGCTAATTTTGAGATACTCTGACCCAGTCGTCTGGACAGAATTGCCCCTTGAATTTGATTTGCCCCTTGTCAAAGTCACTCACATTCTTACACTTGCCCATTTTTCCTGCTTCCAACACACCAACTTCAAGAACTGACTCTTTCACTTGCTGCTTAACAGATCTGACCCCTTGACAGGTGCCACTGAAATAAGATAATCAATGTTATTTTTTTTACCTATGTTATTATTGACTGAGGTGCCCTTAAGAAAGGCACCTAACACCCCCAAATGCTCCCCGAGAGCCATGGTTCGGGGCTGCCCCCCCGCTCCGGGCAAGTGTGTTCGCTGCCACCTAGTGTTTACTGGTGTGTGTGTGTGTGTGTTTCACTGCACAGATGGGTTGAATGCGGAGGTCACATTCGTCTGTGTGCAAGCACAGTAGGCAAATAGTTCACTTTCACATTCACTTCACTTTATTTGGTATATTTGATGTTATGGCTGATCAGTGCTCATGACCACCAGATGGGTGATACTGCAGTGATATTACATTTACCAATAGGTACGTAAAGTAAAGGCATTCTAGACATTTAAACACGGGTAATGTGAACGCCACAATAGCCGAATCATGATGATGATGATGATGACGATGATAATGATGAAGATGATGATTATTATTATTGATTTTTCCCAATGGAAACATTAATTTTGGTACCAGCTACAGCATATACATAAAGTGGTATAGGTTATAGTTTATTAGTTGTGGTAATGAAGTGTGATGATGATGATGATGATGATGATAATGATGAAGATGATGATTATTATTATTGATTTTTTCCAGTGGAAACATAAATTTTGGTACCAGCTACAGCATATACATAAAGTGGTATAGGTTATAGTTTATTAGTTGTGGTAATGAAGTGTGATGATGATGATGATGATGATGATGGTGATGATGGTCTCACCCTCCTCTGTGTTAGCGTCCGTGCTGACGGAGTTCTCAGAAGGAAGGATGTACTCATAATGCACTTTAGGGTTGGGCTGCTGGTAGATCATCTGAGTGAATAGATACAGTGGATATAAATATACTAATATGTTGATAAATGAGAATATGGCAAATATTAAAATAGATATTTAACAGTCTGATCTTAGTCCAGTATACACTGAGATGCAAGAAAAACTAGTACAGACTGTAAAAAATAAACTGTAGTGGCTGGTGGTGGCTTGGTAATTGTATAGGGCTTGTTTAGCTGGCATTCCATGGGACCCCTGGTACATCTACAGACGGCAAATTATAGTTACTGAAACAATAAACATCTAACAATCCGGTCACTGCAGCAGTGCCAGAAAAACTGGTACAGCCGGTGCAAAATAATTAGTCTGGTGGTGGCTGCATAATGGTTTAGGGTTTATTTAGCTGGTATTCTATGTGACCCCTGGGACATCTACAAACGTCTCTGAAAGGGGGAACGCCTCAGGTGTGTGCCTTCCTTCTGACCAGTTATACCTGTTCATGTCCTGTATTTATTCTGATGGGTTTGTCCTCTTGTAACAGGACAATGCACCGCCACCCACATCAAGAGGCGCCATTACATGGTTAGAGGAACACTTATGTGAGTTTGGGTTTTTCTTATTCACACCAAAATCACCAGATCTTATTGAACACGTCCGGGATGCCATGCGATACGCTGTGAAACAAACAAATTCTACACCTTGGGATTAAACCGAATTCTACAGGAGCTATGGTGGTGGAGCTTGTGGAGTCTATGTCCTGTGGAGGACCTACCAAATATTAGACTGGTGTACCAGTTTTTTTTTGGCACTTCAATGTATTGGCCCTACTGTTTATCGTTGCCTGAATAGTACTGGACAAAAATGACCACACTGTTCACCAACTTTTGTATTTTAGCAAAATAACTTTTTTTATTGTACAACATCTGAGTACATCGTATAAAAAAACATCACTCACATAGACATCCAGGACCTCATTGGTTGGTCCTTCTGCTAGAAAGGACTCTCCAGCAGTGCTGCTGATCTCATTGGGCCGTTTGTAAGTGAACATCGTCCCTCCTCCTTCATACTTTCCAGGTCGGTCGATGGCCCAGTTTCCATTAATAATGGAACGTCCAGAGCGACTCCGCAAAGCTGTCGGGGAGAAAAAAAAACGACATGTTAAAACTGGAAGCTGGTGGCAAGCTGCTGGAGTGGGTGTACAAACATCTGGTTTATTTCCTCTCGACTAATAATGGTTGATTTTAACTGCCAGTGCATCATCTAGTGGACCTGGTTAGTCAGGAACCAAAAGTTATTAAGTGCTGTATAAATAAAATCATGATATTTGACATTTTAGAGCAGTGAAGTCTGGTGTTTGGATCAGACTCCAAAGCGATGGTGTATCAGTGATCTTTTCAGGAAGTTTTTCTGACACACAGGGAGTTTTCCTGTTTCCAGTTATCTCGTATTGACCATATAACTTTATGATGTAGCAAAATCACCAGAGACATAATTTACAAATAAATTCAGTCAACAGAAGGGCTTCGGAGCGACACGGCTTTCCAGGGAGAATTCTACCGAATTTTCCGACCTCCATTAGACATCACCTTACAGCACAACCTCTGAGACTTTACTTCTCGGTCTTCCGCGGTAATCTGATTTGATTGTAACGTCTGAAAAGCGTCTCTATTGTCCCCTTTCTTCTGAGATCCTCCACAGCGGCATCTGCATCTCTGACTGCTTTTGACACTGTCGCCTGAACAGTGGCCGAGTTTACTGGAAAATTCTTCTGCGTAATTGAAGTGGCTGCTGAACTCAGGGGGGAAAAGGGGACACTAATGAAAGCTTGTTTATGTCCACGACCCCTAAGGCAGGAGAGGAAGGAGAGCGAACACACGGTGCTGTCTGCCGCGAGCCAGACACACTGCTGGGGCTCGACGTGGCTCTCATTAAAGCAATGTCTCCAACAATAAAGCACTGACATTCCTCCAGTCACTCCTCATATAGCAGGAGACTCTCGTCCTCTTTGTCTCTCCGTCTCTCTCGCTCTCTCACATGCATACTGCCATTATAATCTCAGAAACAGATTTTGCTGTGAGTTTACTTTTTGTGAGAATAAGAGATTCCTGGAAGGATAAATAACCACACATTCTTTCATGTGCTCACAATTTTATATTCATAAGTCTCCCACACACATGCAGTATTTATATTCATTTTCATTTACACTTAATAAAAATCTGTCAAATTGGTGAAAGTTCTCAGACATACTCAATTGTTAAAGGTTTGAGAATTATTTTAAAGAAAATAATAAGAATATAAATAAGGATGTAAAGTAACAGTATTTTTAAAATTATAATACATATGTTAATGTAAATATTTATTTATATTATTGTTTTTATTATTGGCTGGGTTTGTGGCTAAGTGTATATATATCAGTGGGGATCGAAATTCCCTACAAAGAAAAAAATATCTGATCATTTTAACCTCTTGGAAACGTTCAACTAGGCTGCATTAAGAAAACAGGTTGTAAGTAAGTCAGTAAGTTAGTATGTGAGTAAGTATGTAAGACCGTGGCCTAGTTGTTAGGGAACCGGTCTCATGACTGGAAAGTCCCAGGTTCGATCCCTGCACAAGGAAAGACACGACTGAGGTGCCACTGAGCAAGGCACCAAACTCCCCCAACTGCTCCTTGGACACCGTGGGGCTGCCCCCTGCTCCAGGCAAGTGTGTTCACCGCCCCCTAGTGTTCACTTGTGTGTGTGTTTCACTGCACAGATGGGTTAAATGCGGAGGTCACATTGGTCACATTAGGCAAACAGTTCACTTTCACTTTAAAGGAAAGTTAACAGGTAAGTGAAGTAAATATATATGTAAGAAAGTAAGTAAGTATATAAGTAGGAGAATAAGTAAGTAGAGTAAATATATACATAGGAAAGTAAGTAAATAAGTAAGTCAAGTAAGTAAGTAGGTACATAAATAAGTAAGCAAATGAATAAATAAATAAATATCTAGGTAGATATCTGGATAGACAGACAGAAGTTTACGTGATAATAATGCATTAACGCAATTTCAAATTATCGCAATTAAAAAATAGTTGACGCTGTTAACGCAAATTCTAATTTGGCCCTGCGATTCACCCGTAGTTCATGTTGAGGCTTGTCGCGCGCTGCTTCAGT
>JAOVVF010000032.1:2919924-2931848 GCA_028565595.1 Duopalatinus emarginatus | reverse complement strand
TGTGTGTGTGTGTGTGTGTGTGTGTGTGTGTTTGTGTGTGTGTGTGTGTGTGTGTGTGTGTGTGTGTGTGTGTGTGTATCCCGAGCCAAACACAATTCAGCCTTTTTTTAATGTCATGCAGATAGTGGATGTATAGATACTCTGAATAAACCCTCAGAAGTCATACTGGGGCTTTTTTAGACTCTGTTGTACTTTACTGCCTTCTGCTGGACATTTGAGTATCTTCCTACCTTATACACTGCTTTTACTGGACTATTATAATTAGATACTCAGATAAGGGTTTCTATTGTATGATTACAATCTTTTATGCTGGATAAAAAACAGTCACAGAGAGTAAAGGACACACTGCAGGGACACACTCGCATCCTACGTCCTACAGATGAATACAGTGGCTATATGTCCTTATTTCTGTGCATCCCATGATGTCAAACCACTCTTGAACTAAGTAATTGTAAAAGTGACAAACAATAAACAAATATTGGTCTGCTGTAAATTTAATTTAAATCTGTTTTATCTGTTTTTATAAATATGCATATAATTTTTGAGAGCGCTTTACTTATCCTATATTTTATCCGATACATATTCCATCATGGCCGTGGCTCAAGGTTAGATAACCGGCCTTGTGACCGAAAGGTTGCCGGTTCGATC
Organism: Duopalatinus emarginatus; assembly: GCA_028565595.1. Taxonomy (NCBI): domain Eukaryota; kingdom Metazoa; phylum Chordata; class Actinopteri; order Siluriformes; family Pimelodidae; genus Duopalatinus; species Duopalatinus emarginatus. The sequence goes on along the minus strand of JAOVVF010000032.1, from coordinate 2,931,200 downwards.
CGCTGCATCAACCAGACATAACTGAAGTGCCCTTGAGCAAGGCACCTAACTGCTCCCCTCAACTGCTTCCCTCAACTGCCCACCACTTTAGACATGTGTGTTCACTGCCCCCTAGTATGTGTGCTCACTAGTGTGCATGTTTTACTGCATGGATAGAATAAACATGGAGGTCAAATACCTCTGCGTGCAAGCACTTTACTTTCACTTTCATGTTTTCTCGTCAAGACATGGGCTCCACAAGACCTCTGAAGGTGTTTATGCATAGAAATTAACAGTATGTCATGTTATTTTGTTTGACAAATTTGAAGGTAAAGTAACATTTAATAAAACATTTTCAGATGTGCATAGGAAAAGAAAAGGATCACTGGCTTAAATATCACAAAAATTTGTCCGGCAATTCGTTGTGTAGGAGGGTTAGGGAACCGGTCTCTTGACCGGAAGGTTGTGGGTTTGATCCCCGCCCAGGGCAAGATACGACGAACTTAACTCCCCCAACTGCTCCCAGGGCGCCGTAGTTGGGGCAAGTGTGTTCACTGCCCCCTAGTGTTCACTGGTGTGTGTGTGTGTTTCACTGCACGGATGGGTTAAGTGCAAACACAGTAGGCTAATAGTTCACTTTTCATTCATTCATTCAGAGACAGAATTCCAATCACTACGAGAGGTAATGTACTACTGAAACTGATAACCAGCAGCAGACTAAAGTGCCCTAAAGGGGCAGTCCCCTTAACTGATCCTTAGACGCTGTCAAATTCCTCACTGTGCAAACACAACAGGCCAAACGCTTCACTTTTACTTTCTCTTTCATTTTTTAAAATAATTACCAAGCCATCCGTGCACTCAGAGACTTGTGTCTCCTACCTGACACGTCCCAGCTACGCAGATTGCCGTCTCGTTCTGTCCACACGGCGTCCCGTCAATGACTCGCTCCGATTGGCGGACGTAGAAGCGGAATCCGATGGCGCGGCAGTTGAGCTCGCAGAGCTGTTCTCCAGGAACTGGGAAGAATGACAGCAAAATACAGTCACCAGCCAAACACAAAACAAACCGAACACTCACTGAAGAATTATTATATCGTACACCAGTTATACAATTCAAGACACATAGGACGCATGAGAATATCTTGTGTGTTGAGCATTCTGTGATGCGTTAGAGTCCAAATAACGTACCCCTGACAATACAGAATACTCATGATGCACTTATAATGGAGTGTTGCAGACCCAGAGACTGATTCAGAATAAATACAAACACATGGACCATTTTATATTTAAAGGATCAGCCAGTTATTAAAGAAATACTGAGCAAACAGACGACTTTACCGTCAATGAAGATTAGTGCAATAATATAACAGAAGTACCCAGTCATTATGTTAGGATATATAGCGAACAGACATTAATGTGATGAGTTAAATAGCTGAAGTAAACAGCTCCCAGAATCATCTCAGACAGACAGACAGACAGACAGACATGCTAATCACACACTAACCAGGGACCAATTACAGCACATTAGTGTTTAATCAGTGCCAAGTCAAGGAGATAATATGATAAAAGGTACAATCGTTTCAAATCCATTAAACACTTTAACACCACAGAGCTCTTGAAATCTTTATTCTGATTGGTTAGAAGTTTATTCTAGGACAGCAGTTCAGAACATATAGCTCCACTCATCAGCCGTAACATTAAAACCTAAACAGCTGCCGTGAGCTGTAGAGTCATGGACTCCACAAGATCTCTGATGGCAAAACAGATCATTCTGTGGATCTACTATGAGATCTGATCAAGACACATGATGGGAGGCATGTGAAACCGCATACCATGGTTGTTTAAATCCGACCAGTTCTGGCCCACAATACCCGTGCCATTGCCATAATCACCTAGTGTTTGGTTCAAGATTTGAAAGGTATCAACCAGTGTATACTGGGACACACCCCAGAAGACCTGCTGTTTTGGGGTTACAGTCATCTAGACATCACAATTTGTCACACTTGCCCTCTGGATTTAACCCATCCGTGCAGTGAAACACACACATACACACTAGTGAACACTATATGTCATGCAGACACTATGAGGCAGTGAGCACACATGACCAGAGCTCTGGGCAGCCCCTTATCCGCAGCGCATGGGAAGCAGTTAGGGGTTTGTGTGCGAGTCTTCACGGTTGCAGGGCTCGAACCAGGTACCTTCTGGTCCCAAGGCTGGTTTCTTGAAGTGAAGTGAAAGGGAACCATTTGCCTAGAGGAATGTGACCTCCGCATTTAACCTATCCATGCAGTGAAACACACACACTAGTGAACACTAGGGGGCAGTGAACACACTTGCCCGAAGCACGCGGGGGTGAGCAGCCTCAAACCATGGCACCCGGGGGAGCAGTTGGAGAAGTTAGGTGCAGTGTCTTGCCCTGTGCTAGGATCGAGCAGCCGGATTAAAAAGTAACATTGCATGTAATCAACCTGATTTGCTCACATTCCAGCTGCATTACTCACAAATCATGAATCAATCTGACATTTTGACACGTATCTCAAGTGCTCTTCCTCTCATTGTCCAAAGACTCAAAGACTTTCTGTAGATATTTTGCACGACTCCTGTTTCTTAGTGATGCTAACACATAATTACTAAAGCTCAAGTGAAGGTATAAAATGACACATAAACAGCAACAGTAATATTGCGTGTTGGTTCGTATATCAAAAAAGACACCAAAATATCTGTAGGGCAATGAATTTAAAGGAAGCAGCATGAAAATCTCACCTTCGTTGAAAGGTTCCCATTCATACAGCCGGCCCATGAAGGGGTTATTGTTATAGGAGGAACACTGGATGTCTCTGATATTCCTGCTGGCTGGGGGACAAGGCTGACACACACACACACACACACAAAAGATCTCATGAATTTTTTTCATTGCAATCATTGTTATATGTATGCAAGAAGATATTATCCCTATAACATACAAAACTGATACACCAGTCTAATACTCGGTAGGTCCTCAATAGAGCATACAGACTCTACGTGCTTGTGGACATATTTATTCTGTAGGCCAATGAACACCATGCTCCCTGCAGACTGGTCCACAATTCTCAGATCTGGTGTCTTAGGTGTGCATGGAAATACTCCAAACTCAAACTAGTGTTTTTTCATCTAACCATAATTTGGTGTCTCTAGACGTGTGTGGTGGCGCGTTGTCCTGCATCAGAATGAGAGAACGGGTGTAACTCGTCAGAAAGGAGGCGTACACCTGTAATAAATCTTTGTAGATGTACCAGGGGTCCCATTAAATGCCCGCTAAACAAATCAATTACCATTATGGAGCCACCACTAGCTCATGTATTTTGCACAGGCTCATCCGTACCAGTTTTTTTGGCCACTTCAGTGTATTTTCCCTGAAACACCAAACCACAACACCTCCTATTACCAGGAGCGCTTTCAAACACCAAGCCCCACTCATGTCACATTTAGCATTTCCATATATAATCCCTGACCTACGCTCTTAAATCTGTCAAAGAGAGGTGTGGGACTAAACCCCTGACTCTGTAACATTCCCGCCCCCTGGATAATTCTGGTTTTTATGATCGCTCTGAGGAGATGTCAACTCCCACCTCGTTCACACATACGCACATACCAAAATCCTCTCTGCCTCAACAAGCACTGGAACTTAACACACAATTGCAGAGCTTAAATGTTTCAATGACAAAATCGTTAAAGAGGTATTAATGTCCTTGGACGTCCTGGGCGGTATTGGCCACGATAAACCACTGATCCTGTTTGGTCATCCTATTTAATTATTAGAACATGGCAGTGATATACAATGCATTTGGAAAGTCTTCAGACCTTTGGGGGACTGTCGGTAGAGAGCTATTTTCAGGTCTCTTCAGAGATGTTCAGTTAGGTTCAAGTCAGGGCTCTGGCTTATCTACTTAAAGACATTCTCTGTACTTCAGAAATCCCTCAACCTTGACCAGCCTCCCATGATGCTGCCACCACCATGCTTCCCTGTAGGAATAGTATTGCGCAGGTGATAAGCAGTGCGTGGTTTCCACTAGGCGTGATGCTCAAGTTTGGTTTGAACACACCAGAGAACTTTGTTTCTCACAGTCTGAAAGATCTCCAGGTGTCTTTTGCTGAGGAGAGGCTGGCCACTGGCCACTCTGCCATAAAGCCCAGTTTGGTGGAGTGATGGTTGACCTTCTGAAAGTTTCTCCTATCCGCACACAGAATTGTTATAGCTCAGCCAAAGTGACCATTAGGTTCTTGGTCACCTGTCTTACCAAGGCCCTTCTCCCCCAATTACTTAGTTTGGTGGGGCGGCCAGCTCTAGGCAGAGTCCTGGTCTTTCCAAACTGCGCTTGGGGACTCTACAGGCAGTTCTTTCCTCATCATGGCTTGGCCCTTTGCTCTGATATGCATTGCCAGCTGTAAGACATTATATAGACAGTAGATGTTTGATAGTCTTTCCAGCTCATGTCCAATCAACTAAATTTACAGAAGGTGGACTCCAGGAAAGGTGTAGAAACATCTCAAAGATGATCAAGAGAAATGGAAGGCCATCAGAGCAAAATTTTAAGGGTAATAGCAAAGGTTTGAATTACGTATGTCCATGCAAAATGGGCCATTGGGTGCAGAATGATGGGAAAGACTTGATTTTTAAAAAGAATTAAAGGCCACAACATAACAACATGTGAAAATAGTGAAAGAGACTGAGCACTTTCTGTGGTGTAAAAGAAATAAAACACTTATATATTAAAATTGGAAAACACACAGTACCATACAATTCATTGACTATTTCCAACACTCCATTATGTTCTATTCCTTCCTTGTCCAAAGCAAAGGCTTGCATGCTTGTCATACCTCCCCACTAAATATTTTTTAATATGAAACCTCAGCTGCATATTCAACATGCCCTAAATACTCCAGATTCTTACTTGCACGTTGCACATCTTGTACTGGCTGCCAGCTCCGGAGCAGGAGGAGGCTGGCAGCACTACCGGGTTATGAGGTCTCCCAGGAGCTAAATCTTGGCTAAAACCTGACGTCAGTGTGCCAGGAGGGTGCAGCTTCCCCTGAGAATGGAGATCCGAGCTGGGCTGGTGGAGGGGAACCCAGGATGACTGCTGACTCATACTGTGATGTGTACTCTGAGAAGGACTTTGCTGAGAATTTCTGTACTTCTGCTGTCTATAGCTGTTGCGTCTGTAGTCGGATGGTGAGCGAGGCTTCCGCTGGTCGTAGACGCTTCTGGTTTGTCCAGATTCTGTCTGTGAGGAGACGACGTATGGCATCTTCCCGTAACCGTACATCCCCGGGCTGATCCGAGTGCCGCTGCCTCGCCTGGGGAACCACAAGGTATTCAGAATTAAAATGTATAATTTATATAATATGTATCATTAATACCACAGGTCATGTTACAGGAACATTACAGTTGAAAGGTACTACCGCCTTCCATGCCGTCCTTCACCCTGCTGCCTTCTTGTCTGCCCACGACCGGTACTGTGTGACCCCTGAGCATCTGGAAGAGGCCTGTTATTACCATGACGCACAGGCACAGAGGGCTTTAATGCTGATATGACAATAGTCTCATCCTGGTGGCCTGTATGAGGACTCTGCCTGGAGGGATAAACTCTAGCTGGGGGGCTGTACGTGTGTAAGCATTGCCTGCTTTGCTCTTGAACGCCACCACCACAGGACCGAGAGCATTCACCCCATGGACCCCAAGAGCCCCAGGATCCAGAAGAGTCACTGTCCAAAATCTGAGGCTCGACCTCTGGTCTAGGGGCAACCTGCAAGCAAATATAGAATGACATACGAAGAGATTTAGTGTGTGTGTGTTTAAAAATAAATACTGGTATTGTTTTAGAATATTACACTACATTCAGTATATATTGAAATATTTTTGCTATAGCCTAAAGTGCCATATAGTTTATCCAGATGAGCCTGTGCAAAATATATGTTGGTGTTGGTGGCTCCAGACACATTTGGGACATTATGCTGAAATCCTACGCCTTGAAATACAACAGAATTGTGGAGCGTTCTGCAGGAAGTATGGTGTTTATTGGATGTGGAGTCCATGCCCTGTGTGGGACCTACCAAGTATTAGACTGGTGTACCAGACTTTCAGTGTACAGGCTTATTCAAGTTCCCATTGCATTATCTGCTCGTTGCTATGCTCGTCAGTACACCACTGTCAGTCCCCCACGCCTCAGAACTGGTGGCCCCTTACACATTTTTCTCTTTCAGAATGAGTACATTAATATTATAGAGGCCTGGAGAGCCGCTAGCAGCAGTGGTCCACCAGAGAATAAAGCCTGAGCAGTAGGAAACGCTGGCACGGCATCCTCGGCTGTCTGTCAATGCCAGACGGCTATTCAGAGATCAAATGGCCCAAAACCCCTTCTCCGCCTGTTCCTGTAACTCAAACTCTCAGTCATCTTCCAGGTCACTGAGGGGTCAAACAGCTGATCTGCACAAACTTTTACCAGGAGTGGAAAGTCAGTGACTGAGTAAATCACCTGTCCGTCACTGAAATCTTGAAAGGGACATTCAGTTGCTAATCAGCCTGTCATGGAGGAATGTCGACGGCGAAAATTTTCCCGACCTTTCCATCATGGTCACCTGTCGAAACTGCATCTGTTGTCATTGTATTCAGTCTTCCTGGCATTAACGACCTCTCAGTGCTCTCTCTGACAGGTCTTCCGGACATCTGACCTCACTTTCTCCTCTCGTTGTCACACCAGGTGAGAAAAAGTATCCCTAAATTCCTGCTTTGAGTTAATAACGCGTTATTCCCCCTAATCCCAACCAGCCGAACTGGTCTCAGATCAGCAAGCTACAAACAGCACGTCTTCTTTGTTTCTGTCTTTTTTCGATCCATGCTACCAGGATCAGGTTTCTGAAAGGGGTTTCACAGGCTGATTACACATTCTCCCGAGCTCAGGACCCCGACTGTGGCTCAGGGCTTTTGCGGTGAAGCAGGAACGCTGATGTTAATTGCCTGTCATGTTGAAGCAGCTAGAAATGTGTATGATGAAAGGCTGTTGAAACTGCCTATTAGCAACTTTCTGAGACAAAGTCATATGGACAGGTGGGACATGGAGGAATGTTTAATAGAAGATCAACAGTGAAGGCATGGTGGTTTGGGTATATACAGTGCAGGGGGGTGACAAATTAAAAGGAAAAACCAAGGTAATGTGTCTTAGTAAAGTTTAAGACCACCACATGCTACCAGATCTATGGGCTGAACATCAGTTGGAGTGATGACCATGTTTCATCTGAAAGATATTCCATGAGCGGTGTTATTATGATAATGATGAAGATGATGATGATGATGATGGTAGAGCGCTGTCTCAAAGTCCCAGGTTTGAGTCCCATAACTTGGGCAGCCGTGGCTTAGTGGTTAGGGAACCGTTCTCTTGACTGGAAGGTCCGGGATTTGATCCCTGCACAAGGTAAGACACAACTGAAGTGCCCTTGAGCAAGGCTCCCCCACCTGCTTCCCAGACGCTGTAGTTCCAGGCGGCCTCCTGCTCCAGGCAGTTATGTTCACTGCAGGGATGGGTTAAATACGGAGGTCACATTCCTCTGTGTGCAAACACAGTAGGCAAATAGTTTACTTTTTTTTAAATGACAAGACTCGACTGAAGTGCCCTTGAGCAAGGCACATAAACCCTCACCTGCTCCCTGGGCACTGTGGATATATAGGCAATGCCTGCTCACTGTTCACTAGTGTGTATGTGTGCGTTTCACTGCACGGATGGGTCAAATGCGGAAGTCAATTCCTCTGCACAGTGGTCAGAAAAGTACCTCACTTTCACTTTCACTTTTTCCTCTTACAGTCAAGGGGTCAGTCATGTCTTCTTGGTTGCAGTGATCAAACAAGCAACATACGGCTGTGCCCATGTTACGATATTATTCATAGTAACAAACACTATATAGATGTTTTTTATTCTCTGAATTTAAAATTATGTACAGTATAAAGAAATGTCTTTTCCTTAATGGGTCATCTAACACAGACGTAAATCTGTCCAAATCATTGGTTCATTTACAGTAATAACAACCGTCCATTCACATACAGTGTAGAGTATACAGGAGTGTTATACTGTCCTGATCAGGTTCTCAGTTGTAATGAGCCTGACTTAAGTTTCAGAACAAGAAATCTGCATTTTTACAGCTATTTGAGATTTATTAGAATGTCCTAAACTGTTTTGTCAGAGGAAAAGTTCAAGTGCATCTCTGGTGCCAGCCTTACCTTCTTGTGGTCCAGTGCGAGCTGGCCGTCAGAGAGGTTCGTCCAAAGCAGGGCGATAACCATGACAACGCTGTGAAGAAAAATGCTGTGACCTTTACTGAACTTTCACAGAGCACAACATTTCAGTATACAGGATGCTGGATTTACAGTGGCTGCTTCAGACCTGCTGTAAAACTAACGCTATTCTGTTCATCTCAGCTCCTGGGATTCAGTTACGTGAGACGCTACGACGTCTGTCAGGAAATAATTAGCCACCTGAGCAACAGCTAACAAACATGTGAGAAGCATCTCGTAGACAGTCTGATGTGTTCTTACCGTACACAGGACACTCCGTTCATGCTGGACAGAAAGTGGACAGCTGTACCTAGACAACGAAAAACATCAGTGTATCAATGCAACGGTCAAGTCCAATATCCGTGTAAGCATTCAAACTGGCAACTGTCCTCTCGCTGTGAGGCACAGGACACGACCATGACCTCTGACCTCTGACTTCTGACCTCTGTATCCCCAGGACACTTTTACTGACATGCAACCCCAAAAATGGACAGCTCAGTCCATGACGCTAATAACGCCTTAGGGACGGTTTGACTACTTTTTCTATTCCTGAGTGTACTTTACTTCACCCGGTAGACCAGTGGTGCACACACACATTAACTCACACACACACATTAAACACTAGGGGGCAATAAACACACTTACCCCAATCGGGGGGCAGCCCCAAACCAAGGCGCCTGAGCAGCAAATTGGGGATTAGATGCCTTGCTCAAGGGCACTTCAGTCGTGTCTTGTCTGTTGCTGGGATTGAACCCGGGACCTTCCCTAACCACAAGGCCACGGCTGCTCCATATGTGGACTCAGGTGTGTGTAAGTAGGTAAAACACCAAACTGTGATGAACACCGGCCCTCCAGGACCGTGCCTCCTGCTGTAGACTACACAGGCAACATTTTGTCTCTAATTTAGTCCTGGTTCATTCCTCCACAACATCCAGGTCTCCGCTATGATACAACAGCTAGCAAGTGAGTGTGAAGGCTAATACGTGTTTCTTCTAAGTCAACCAACCATGTCTGCTTCTTATTCTGCGTGACTCAGTCTTCTACATACATAAGGGCAAAGATGCTAAGGATTGGCTAAAAACAATGGATTCTCTCTTACACCACCTGGGAGGTATTTTAATCATTGCTTTGTCTACCTAATTTAGAGGCGGAGGTTAGGTGATTCCTAATTTTTCCAAATAAAATTAACTTCTGTCAGTCACTGAAATGCTAGAAAAACTGGTACAGACATGTCTGTGCAAAATAAATAGCTTGGTGGTGGCTCCATAATGGTATAAGGTTTGTTTAGCTGGCATTCCATGAGACCACCAATGTCTCTGACAGGTGAACACTTTTGCGTGTCTCCTTTCTGACACCAGTTCATGTGCTGCATTCGTTCTGACGGGTTTGACCTTTTCCAACAGGACAACGCACCACCACACATGCCTAGAGACGCCAAATTACGGTTAGAGAAACAGTCGTCTGAGTTTGAGGTTTGGTCACCAGATCGCAACGTTATCGAAGACATCTGGGACGCCATGCAACACGTGGTAGAAAGAAATCCAGGAAGTATGGTGTTCATTTAAGAGTCCATGAGCCATGGGGGACATACTAGGTATTACACTGGTGGGGCAGTTTTTATGGCACTTCAGTGTATACCGGATATGTTGAATCTGCTGATCAATACTTGGTTTTATTAGTTAAAGAATCATATTTTTATTTACATACTGTAGATTATAGTTATGTTTAATGTTGTGGAACAGCCATGACGCAATCTTGTTACTGCGAAACTGGAAAGTGTGACGTTCTCTGTCCCTGAACTTTTCCTTATACTGGGATCAAACTGGGATTATGCTGGGATATTTTTGTCTTCATGTGCACTGTGTCACATAAGGCGATAATAGTGCCATAAATTTGTGCCATGTCTCATTCGGGAGACTGGCAACACTACAAATTTTAATTTTTTAATTACTAATTTTAAAAGTTTAATCCTGTTAAAATCAGATTAAATTTGTGCAGTCTGATCCCGAAATTAGTGATTTAATTAATAACTAATGTTCAGAAACTCTGACACTGGAGACTCCTTCCATAAACGTTAAATTAACCTCTCCTTACAGAATCCTGCACTGCATTAATGTTTACAGGCTTTTCTTAATTTTTTCTTAATCTGCGTAATATTTGTCTTAGATTATGTGGAGCGACCTCCAGGCAAGTCCCTGTTACCTGTTGCTATGGAAATTATAACATATTAAAAACAAGTACGTTAATGTAAACCCGGGTTTGCCTCGTAGCCAGAGCAGCCACTGTCAGGAGAGCAAATATGAGAAAATACTGGTTTACTGAGTGAATGTGAATGTGAAGATTTATTTAAATCCAACATTACATGTTCATCAGGGCTTCTGAGAACATCTGAGAACATCTGAGAAAATGCTGGTAGGTAGTTAGGCTATTGATTAGGCAAAATTGGCCCTAGGTGCCTGTGTGTGTGTGTGTGTGTGTGTGTGTGTGTGTGTGTGTGCGTGTGTGTGTGCATATCAGAAAAGAATAACAAATACCTAATTGGGGATAAGTAATTGTATACGACTACCACCATCACCACCACTACTACTCCTCCACTAGTAATAATACTATTACCACTATTACTACTACTATTACTATTACTACAACTACTACTAATAATTACAATACTATTACCACTATTACTATTACTATTCCTCCAACTACTAATACTACTAATAATAATAATAATAATTATTATTATAATACTATTACCAGTATTACTATTACTACTACTACTACTACTACAACTAATAATAATAATAATAATAATAATAACATTTCTACTAATCCTCCTCCAGCTACTACTAATACTGATAATAATACTATTACTATTGCTGATACTACTACTACTACAAATAATAATAATAATAATAATACTAATAATACTGTCACTATTATTACTACTAGTATTACTTATAATACTACTACTACTATTAATAATAATAATAATAATA
>JAOVVF010000032.1:2849867-2860457 GCA_028565595.1 Duopalatinus emarginatus | reverse complement strand
TATATGCACACACACTTATATAATTGCTTCAGTTCTAACAGGTCCATGTTTATACAGTTGAGAAACCTTTAGTAGGCGTAATTGCATAAGGCTACATGAGGTCTTGCTGTAGGTGCTTGTTTTATTGCCCCATGTTGTGTAAATTACAGCTGTGGGATAAAAATGGACAGAAATTTGTGAAATTTGTGACCATGCATGAACACTGAATAACTACTATACATATAACATATGGTTTGACGAGCAGGAAAACACAACTGTCAGAAACGCTGGTACAGATTGGTGGTGGCTCCATACTGATATGGGGTTTATTTACCTGGTGTTCCATAGGACCCCTGGTACAGATGCCTGTGACAGGTGAACACCATGTGTCTCCTTTCTGATGAGTTACAAACAGGACAATACACCAGATTACCAATACACTTACCAAAACTTAATATTTTTTCCTGGCACCAGGTTCGCATTGGAAAAACTTGCCTTTGATCCAACATGGTGGCTTTCAAGATGGTGTCCATGTCAATCCAGATCTTGTATATCTTGTCCTGCTTTAGGACAATGTCTATTGTTAAAAGGACAAACTCCCTGAGATGACAAGATGAAGAAACCTTGAGAGGAACCAGACATTAGTGAGTCTCTTTGTAATTGTAAATGAATGAAAGTGTATTATTTTGCCTTGCTGTGTTTGCACACAGAGGGAATGTGACCTTCGCATTTAACCCATCCGTGCAGTGAAACACACACCAGTGAACACTAGGGGGCAGTGAACACACTTGCCCGTAGCAGGGGGCAGCCCCAAACCATGGCGCCCGGGGAGCCTTGCTTAAGGGCACCTCAGTCGTGTCTTCGGTCTTGCCCTGGGTGGGGATCGAACCCGCAACCCGCGTCACGTGACCGGTTCCCTAATCACAAGGGCACGGCTGCCCCACCCAAACTCAGTATCTCTAGTAGGATATGAACATTTTTTCAGTCCAACTCACTTATTAAAAACCACATACACGTACCTGGGCATACGGTTTTTTCACTTGATCTCGTATTACTCACGTTTGAATCCAAGTGAGCATTTGACATGGTGTGAATAATGTGACAAAAGGAATTGTATTCGTTTCAACGACTTTTCATAAGAACTGAAAATGTCTGGTCTAAATGTTCATGTCAATGATTTATGTTTAAAAAAAAATCAGGCAGAATAAGTGGAGCTTGAACAATGTCTACTTTATTCAGATATAATTAGTTCCACTGTGTGAAGTATGTAATAGTGAATAGATGTCCAAACATTTAGCCGCTAACCAATCATTCACATGTCGAGAAAATGACTTGGATTGTGGTGGATTGCATTATTTTAATCGATCAGAGACGAAGGAATCGTCGGTCCCAATCTACTCCTGAATGAAATCACGATCCTGAACCCGTGGCTGAACGTAGGAGTGTGTAAAACGAGTTCGCGCGCTCGGTTCGCAAAGCCATGCCTTTGGATTCGTGGCGCGCCCACTCGTCACTCTCCTCCTCTAATTAGTCTCCGGCTTGAGTGGAGGTGTCATGGGGAGAATCTGATCACGGATCAGAGGCTGAGCTGCAGGCAGCACCAGACCCTGAACGTGCGGAGGAGAGAGTGGGAGTGAGTGATTCTGATAGCAGGCGAGCTGGTATTTTACTCACTGGAAGACAAGTGCACAAATGGAACGTCTTTGGCTGGGGTGGATTTACTGGGACGGGGGTGTTTGATTTCTACTGAAGTGCCAGAAAAACAGCATAGGTTGATGTCGGTATGGGGTTTGTTTAGCTGACGTTTCATGGACGTCTGTGACATGTGGACGACTCTCCTTTATGACGAGTTACACCAGTTCATGTCCTGCATTCATTCTGACTGGTTTGACAATGCACCACCACACACATAATTCTACAGACGCCAAATTGGGGTTTGGGGTTTTGACATTCCCACCCAAGACACCAGATCCCAACTCCAGTTGGTACAGACTGATAAACAATCCGAGGTCTAAAGTATGAGGTGTAGGATTTCTATGTTCATGACATCCCAGATGTCTTTGATAACACCCGAGAACAGTCGAGCGGTCCTCTGACCATAATTTGGTGTCTATTGACGTCTGTGGCGGCACATTGTCCTGTTAGAAGAGGCCAAATCCATCAGAATGAGTACATAGACGAGGCAAGAGACTGGAGACTTCAGCGTTGACTTGAGTTTATACAAAGAGTGACGTATGGTACAGCTGGGTCCGGTCTGTCAACGGAGTCCAGTCTAATAAGGGATATTCAGGGAGGACCTTATTTACATTGGGAACTGTGGGAGAAGAAAGAAGGAGGACGAAGAGGAGTTAAAGGAGGGGTAAGTGTGGGATGAAGATAACAGAAAAAGGAGGATAACAGGTTAAGGAGGGGGTATGAAAGGAAATGGGGGTAATTATTATCACCCCAATGCCAGACGCAATGGCAGACTCAGTGTGGAGGGGATTGTTTCACCTTAAGGATGGGCAGGGATGGGACCCTGATGGGATGGGACATCTCGATACACAATAAGGTGTGAGATGACATGGGGTAGTGATCAATGGCTACCTTTAGAAATCTAAAAGGCCATTTACTAAGATCAGTGACTATTAGTGAAATAATAAAAGAAAATAAGAAAAAATACAGAATATGTTCTCTCAGGGGGAAAATAAAATAAATAAAAACACAAAGCTGTTAATGAATTATTTGTCTTGCCAAGCTTGTTTCCACACCTGAACATTTGCTGCAGAAAACAGAACACAACACGCTTTTATTTTATATTCATATATTTATCTTTTTTTTTTTGGGCTGCTACTTGTTTACCCACCATCTTGGAAAGTATTCAAGGATACAAAACAACCGAAACAGTTTCCTTTTCATTTCAAGGTGAACGCTCTGTTTGCTCGAACATACCAAAAGCTCCAGTTTGCATCTCTGTGAACACAGGAATCCTTTCTCTTCGTTGTCGGCCCTCTGGCATCAGATGGAGGGATAATCAGTGCTGGAGAGTGAAGGTCTCATGAGATCCTGGCTGAGAAGATCCAAGACATGCATGTGTGTGTGTGTGTGTGTGTGTGTGTGTGTGTGTGTGTGTAATGCAGGAGGTGAAGAAGCGTTCACTTGGCACGTACAGACGTCCGCCTTCAGCTTTCTTTCCAAATAGCAGCATGGGGCATCATGCCAACGTACAATCAGAGAGATTACAGCTTACAAGGCCGATATTTACAGGTCAGAACTAGAGAAAGATACGAGCTCGGGTCAAAATGTGGGCCAGGCAGCTTAACATTATACTTACAAAGTCTTAGGAGAGTTTCGCCCACAACATTCATTATGTACACTGAAGTAAAAACTGGGTCCAGACTAGTGGTGGCTCTATAATAGTATAAGGTTTGTTTAGCTGACATTCCATTGGACCCCTGGTACATCTACAGACATCTCAGACCTGCCTCCTTTCTGACACCTGTTCATGCCTTGCATTCCTTCTGACGGGTTTAGCCTCTTTTAACAAGACAATGGGCTACCAGACACCTCTCGAGACACCAGATTATGGTTAGAGGAACACTCGTCTGAGTTTCTGGTTCCGCCATTTACACCTAAGTCATCAGATCTTAATGTCTTAATGTCAAACACATCTTAGATACCATGTAACGTTGGTGGTACTCCAGTCTAATACATGGCAGGTCCACAATTCTGTTGTATTCCAAAGTGTAGGATTTTTTTTCTGTTCCACAGCGCCTTACATGGCATCCAAGATGTGTTCGATAACGTTGAGATCTGCCGACTTAGGTGGTCATGGCAACGCCCCAAACTCAGACGAGTGTTCCTTTAACCATAATTTGGTGTCTCTAGATTGTTTGTGGTGCTGCACTGTCCTGTTACAAAAGCCCAAATCCATCAGAATAAATGCAAGACATTGTCAGGCATCAGAAAGGAGACACACACCGGAGACGTTCACCTGTCAGAGACGTTTGTAGATGTACCAGGGGTCCCATGGAACGCTTACAAAACAAACCCCACCTCATTATGGACCACTACCAGCCTATACCTCTTTTGCACAGTTTTTCTGGCACTTCAGTGTATTTCCACAAGTTTGTACAGTCCATGCTCAATAAGGGAGGTGTATGAATTTCTACTGAAGTGTCAGAAAAACAGCATAGGTTGATGCTGGCTCCATGTCGGTATGGGGTTTGTTTAGCTGACATTCCACGGACGTTTGTGACAAGTGAACGCCTCAGGCGTGTGCCTCCTTTATGACGAGTTACACCAGTTCATGTCCTGCATTCATTCTGACTGGTTTGGCCTCTTCCAACAGGACGATGCACCACCACACACATTATTCTACTGACGACAAATTGTGGTTTGGGGTTTTGACATTCCCACCCAATACACCAGATCCCAATGTTATGAAACACATCTGGAATGCCATGCAATATATGCTGTTGTACACAGAAATCCTTTGACTATAATTTGGTGTCTGTAGACGCTCATTGTTTTAACTCTTAGCAAGACTCCATTTGGTACGTACAGATAAACAATATGAGGTCTGAGGTATGAGGTGAAGGATTTCTGTGTGCCACAGCGCATTTCATGACTTCCCAGATGTCTTCTATAACAATCCATAACAGATGAGTGTTCCTATGACTATAATTAGACGTGTGTGGTGGGGCATTGTCCTGTTAGAAGAGGCCAAACCTATCAGAATGAATGCAGGACATGACATGATCTGGTGTAACTCATCAGAAAGGAGACACACACGTTTGTAGACGTACCAGGGGTCATGAGGAATGCCGGATAAACGAACCCTATAGTATTTCAGAGCCACCGCCAGCCTAGGGATATTGCGTAGGAGTGGCTGTACTAGTTTGTTTGGCACTTCAATGTATATTTCATTTCATGGCTATGTGTAAAAATGGACCCAAAAAAAAAAAAAATCTTGAAAGGGGGAAAAAATAAAACTAGAGAGTGCGGTTCCTGAAGAAACTGCGAGAGTGTTGCGCTCTGTGCCAATCGGACGTCGCCCTTCTGTGATGTCACAGCTATAGCGCGTCTCATTGGATGAGACTTTGCCCTTCAGTGACATCACAGTTATAGCACGGTTACCATGGTGACAGCCAAACAGTGGCTTTTGTTAATGGCCGTTACCATGGCAAAGGCCAAACAGTGGCTTTTGTTGATGGCCGTTACCATGGTAACAGTGGGGGGGGGGGAGTGCTTGGTTCCATTGTGATGTCACAATCCTAGAACTCAGCGCTGCAGGACTATCGGTGATGTCACCGAAGGGCAACGTCTCGTCCAATCCGACGTGCTGTAGCTTTGCTGTCACAGAAGGTCGACGTCTGATTGGTCGACGTCTATTAATGCGGCGTCTGATTGGCCAATATTTTTCCCGGAAAAACGGGCGTAGCAGATGAACGGATGAAAATTTCCAAAATCTTCTCCTAAACATTCCGCACGTTCTAGTCTTTGTCCCGTGTCGATGCCTCGAAAACTGTAGGAGGTGGGACTGACCGAAAATCAGGTGGAATAAAAATAATAATAATAAAAATAAAAATAATAATATTAGGAACAACAATATAGTATAATAAAACCCCAAAGTTTTTAACAAATCATTTGTCTTGACATTTGTTGCAAGTATTAGACTGGTGTACCAGTTTTTCTGATATTTCAGTTCTTTCTTTTCCAGACAGTTATATACACACCATTATTTTCTCCCTTGAAACCATTATGTACTTTTCCATTTTAAAGTAATTACACTTCCTCCCCTGACAACCAGGTTTATTTTTAAGACGAGTCTAAACGGCGTGTAAATGATCATAATCTGACTCTCCGCTGTACCAATTCCCAGCAGATCCCTTTTTGTTTATTAGAAAAAAAAAGGTGATATTGTTCCAGCTCTGATTTTTACACAGTTTATTTCTATAATTACTCCCTGTTCATCCATCATATCCGACTCGCTCCTTTAAAACACACCAGAGTGCCTGTATGTGCTTAGTCAAACCTAATGAACCTTAAGAACTAACACTCGTAACAATCTGCTGTTACCAGGAGCTTGTTGGGTCTGTAAATAAATAGTGGTACAAATAAAATTACTGCCTGGACGAACACATTACAACAAACACACCTGTAAAATGTTACGCTTGCGATGACATTGGCACACGTTGTTTCATTTTAACATTTTGAAAAAAACAAACAAACAAAAAAACAGGTGAGGGGATCCAAGGACACCTTCGATGTGTCATTGTGTCATAATTTTCTCAGTAACACACTTCTTTGGCTCTATAAACGTGAAGGAGCCACTTCAGCTTGTCACAATCTGCCTCTGAGCGACTGAGGCTGAGTCTTTTTGCACAAACTGTGTATGTGTGTGTGTGAGAGTTTCTCATTCTCATATGTGCACTCGGACCGGGAATCATGCAGACAGCTACGGCGGTATCAAGCTACACCTTGTGCTTTTACGTGAACACAGCAATGATGCTTCCTGTAGCCTAGATGAGATGAGAAACTCAGCACAAGCTCAAGCTCAATCTCACCTGAGTGCAAGACATTTCTGTCTTTCAGTCCGGTCTGAAATCCCCCCCCCCAAAAAAAAAGAAAAAGGTTGATATGATGTCATTTTATGTCTCAGATATAGAGCGATCCGTCAGCCGGTCCCACGTAACCCACGGCGATTAGGAGGACGTCGATGAGGGTCCAGATGCCCAGCCCTCCGAAACTGAAGAGCTTGCCCAGTCCTTCTCTCCACTGACCCAGGTAAAAGCGGTCGGCTCCAAACCCACCCAGAGTGATGCTGCGTGAAACCGGGAGACAATGTTAATCCAGATCAATTAATGCTGGACAAAGTTTTCTGTTAAATATACTAATACTGATATAATTCAGTTATTCGCTTGTTGAGCAGGTATTCAATTTTATTTTGGTATTCGGATATTTCGACCCCCTCCCTTTCATAGCTCCACCTCGCTCTAACATCTACATATATTATATAGTCGCCTTGACAATGGCTTTGTGAGCGTAAACTTTCAGTTTCTGTTTCTGAAATGAACATCGAATGACCAAAAGATACACAGACCTATTTCCTGCAGTTTAGTTTATTTTTCTTACTTTAATCTGTTTTTTAATCTTTTTAATGTGTTTGTTTAAAAAAAAAAACAAGGCTGTGATTATTCACAGAATATATCAGTGCCGGATAACTGGAGCTCAAAAAAATAGTATTCGTACCTATTAGTATTACACCTTTTTTGGTGTAATACTACTACTACTAATACTACTACTAATCATTATTATTATTATTATTATTACAAAAAAAAATTATGTATTCCAATAACAATAATAATAAATGATGATAATAATAATATTATTAGTATTGCTGTGTTAGTATCTTGTTGTTATTATTAATATTATTATTATATTAATAATTATGATGATAGTGATTATTATTATGAAAATTATTAATATATTCCAATAATAACAACAACAACAACAACAATAATAATAGTTATTATTACTAGTATTGCTTTTGTTGTTGTTATTATTATTATTATTATTATTATGAAAAGGTTATTAATATATTATAATAATACCATAATAATAATAATGGTTATTATTATTATAGTAATAATTATGAAGATGAAGTGATTTTTATTATTATTATTATTATTATTATTATTATTATTATAATTATTATGAAAAAGGTTATTCATATATTCCAATAACAACAACAACAACAATAATAATAATTATTATTATTATTATTATTACAATTCTTATTGTTATTAATTATATTAATAATTATAATAATGCTGATGTTTATTATTATTATTATTATTATTATTATTATTATTAACATTGTGTTTTTGTAGGTTATATGGATTACCTCAGCGTCAGTGCTGTGGACCATTTATATCCTCCAGTCCAGTTGCAGTAGAGACGCTTCTGAAATTCCCTTTTTCCTGTTCGGACCAGACAGAGAAGGACAAAATGTTTAGGATTGGCACTCACTACACGTTCAAGGTACGTTCAAGGCACAGACACGCTTCTGAGTTCACGCTATATCATGTGCATGAATGACCAGCAGCACAGAATGTTTCTGAATATGAACATATTTCTCAGACACCCCCCCCCCCCCACACACACACACACCAGTCAGCCATAACATTAAAACCAGGACACCACTGACAGGTGGAGGAAATAACATTGATGGGTCATCTGTGGAACCCCTGGACAGGTGCCACTGAGATAATCAATGAACAGTCAGTTCTCATAATTAATGTGTTAAAAGCAGTAAAAATGAGTAACATCAGGATCTGAGCAACTCTGACAAGATCACACTGTAATGGTTTGATTACTGGGTCAAAACATCTCCAACACCGCAGGTCTAACGGGGTGTGTTCCAGTATACAGTGGTTAGTTCCTACTAAAACTGGTCCAAGGAAGGACGACTGGTGAAACGACAATAGGGTCATGGGCGTCTAAGCCTTACTGATGTGTGTGTGTGATACCAGTCTAACCGGTCTGGGCTGATCAAACAGAAGATGCCACGGAACACCTTCAGAGGTTTGTGGAGTCCATGTCTCGACAGCTCAGAGCTGCTTTGGAGGGTTTATTATGGCTGATCAGGGTGTGTGTCTGATGATTTATTCGAGGTGTATCTGAGATGTAGTCATATCTTAGACACACAAGACACAGAAACAATCAAATACCTAATATCAAAGCTATGAATGTGAATACCTTTCAAATGTCAGACTAACCCAGGGAAGAAAAAAAAAAAATCAAGCTGTGAGCATAGGAACAAAATGGCATTTAAAATCCTCACAGCTAACTGATGACATGATCGAGGAGATCTAGAAAAATCTATTATAGGTAGCAAAAAAGGAGATTACAGCAGGATTACAGATATAAGGGCTGATAAATGTAATAAAAAAATGGATAACAAGAATGATTAAAATGTAAAAACTTTTTTCTTTTAAATCTTTTATTCATTGATTGATTTTTTATTTATTATTATTTAATTATTCTTATTTTATTTTCGTAAATCGATATTACATACGCATCTCATGTTGAAAGCTGTGTGTATTATATTGTGAGTTAAATAAAAAAAAAAAAAAATCCTCACTTGGCTCATCATGTACCTGCTCTAAAACAACCCCATCTACTCTTGTGACTGTGCATACCATAAGACACACCACTAATACATATCTCTCACATCTCACAGCTTCCTCTCCTCATTCACCGTGCGGCTCGTCTAACAATCAAATCAGATGCACACACAGACAGCGTGATGAAATGGTTCCGACGTGAACGAGGACTTTCAAACGTTACGTTATATCCGTATCAGTGTAAAACCTCCTGCGTTACTTTCCTAACCTGAAGCTGTCTGGTGATAAATGACAGAATGGATTCTGAGCAACGTCACCCTCTGGTTCTCCCTTGTAGCTATGCCATCTTAGCTAGTCTGCCTAAGTTTCTGCTTGCTCTCTATATTTAATGTGAACATTACATGAAAGATCATACCTAAGTCTCTGTATTCACTTCTCCACCCTCTTGCTTCACCTCCCATCTGGAAGGGTTACACCTGATACCATGAGATACCAGTAACCCTGATTTCTGACTCCTTCCACTCCGACCCCTTCCCCCCCATCTTCTTGGAGACTCATCTGACCCCACATGGACATGGACAATCTATAGAACACCATAAATGGACAGATGTAGTAACCATGAATCAGATTACAGACTTATAACTATAACTGAACTTTTATTATAATCACATTACCTGTGTCACCCAAATGAGGATGGGTCTTTTTATGAGTCTGGTTCCTCTCAAGGTTTCTTCCTCTTGCCATCTCAGGAAGTGTTTCCTCTTCAGTGTTCTCTCATCAGTGTTAAAATTTCTACAAATGTATAACTGGTTTCTGTCATTTCTGTAAAGCTGCTTTGGGACTATGTCCATTGTTAAAAGCGATTAAATAATAAAAAAATAAATTGTATTGAACTGTATTGAATATCACTGCACAGATGGCAAAGAAATAAAAACTGCATATTAAACCACTTTCTAATTATTCAATTTTTTTTGTAAAGTTATAGACTTAACACTTCGTTGTTAACATTAGTTTTAATCATTTCGGTTCAAAACGTTTGTTGTGATCCATTTTGATCTCTTAAATAAATAAGAGTTATTTAAATAATTAATAAACTAAATGTAAGGAGAGTACAAAATATACTGATGGATTTAATTTTCAAAATATACTTCATTTCCCTCGACAAAAAGCACAGCTCGAATAAATAAATTAAACTGCATTTAATTTGCATTTAAAACTGATACAAATGAGCCTCAGCAAAATACATTTAGCTGGTGTTCCATGAGATCCCTCGTCTGTTATAGTTAATTCAATTCAATTTTATTTATATAGCGCTTTTAACAATGGACATTGTCCCAACGCAGCTTTACAGAAAATAATGAAAAGGGTCAAATATACATTTATAGAATTATTAGAAATTTTATCCCTGATGAGAAGCCGGTGGCGACAGTGATAAGGAAAAACTCCCTGAGATGACAAAAGGAAGAAACCTTGAGAGGAACCAGACTCATAAGGGAACCCA
>JAOVVF010000032.1:2752227-2766882 GCA_028565595.1 Duopalatinus emarginatus | reverse complement strand
ACCATTTATGGCTTTGTAGGCCAGCATCAGGGTTTTATATCTGATATGAGCTGCTACAGGAAGCCAGTGAAGGGTTCGCAGCAACGGGGTGACATCGGGGTGACAAACACCTAATAACTCACACCCAGGGGCAATTTAGGACAGCCAAATTCACCTACCATGTGTGTTTTTTGGGAGGTGAAAGGAAACCCACATAAACACCAGGAGAACACACCAAACTCCTGACAGACAGAGACCGGAGCGAGGCTCGAACCCACAACCCCACATTTCTGGAGATGTGTAGCACACACACTACCCTGCAGCACCACCGTGTCTCCCTGGAAAGAAATAGTGCCACATATTTTTATTTTTAAAAGTTAACAATGAAAAAGTATTTTAGGTTTGAATGAACACGTGAATTTGTGATTTAAACACGTGAAAGTAAACACGAGATGCGTGTAAGTGTTTAAATGTGTAGGCAAACAGAAACCATGGACACATATTAGCATAAGCTAGCTAATAACTGAAAGATTTAATTTAGCTAGCTAGCACATGCTAGCTATTATAGCTCTAATACAAACAACCTAAAAGGAGTATAGCAGTACAAACTAGGCAAAGCTGTCAGGAATGTCAACATTTTCCTCAGATATGGTGGTAAATTAACAAAAAACAGGTGCATAACTACACCTAGCATCAACACCGCTACAACTCAGCTGGGTAAAGATGATAATAATAAGAAGCTATTATGAAGTGAAGTGAACTATTTGCCTACTGTGTTTGCACACAGAGGGAATGTGACCTCCGCATTTAACCCATCCGTACAGTGAAACACACACACACCAGTGAACACTAGGGGGTAGTGAACACACTTGCCCGGAGCGGGGGGCAGCCACAAACCACGGCGCCTGGGGAGCAGTTAGCACCTTCTATAATATTTTACAGAGATCTAACTTGATGCGTCACAACTGGTGTCTCTGCTCTATGAATATTTCTACCTATATAAAAACCAGCAATGCTTCTGAAAGCTCAGACCGGAATTCCAGACATATCTGGCATTACTTCAAGATTTTTGTCATTTCAGAGTTATTTAATATTTTTATAAATCCCGAACATGTGAACCGTCGTATTGACCTTTTCATTTTCCGCACTGAAGATTTCAAACTCGAGCAAGCGTTTAAACTGTGGAGGCATTTCAGCTCACAATGACTAGCAACAAAGTCTGACAATGGACTGATGATGCAGATCTGTTTAGATTACGCTCGGGGTTTATTAGCATGTTTAAAAGACTGGGAAATACAAAATGTCAGGCTGAAACTGAGTGAATGAAGTCTGAGTCTTTTTTTAAAAAAAAAACCACAAGCGTGTTTATTCCCAGCTCACAATAAAAACCTTAACATAAACACAATCATTTGATGACTGCAAAATAAATAAATAAATAAATAAAACTATGCACAGCTTGGCTTGTTTCTCTCCAGTTTGCTCCCATTTCCTATAACATGCTGAGATGTGGATTGATTAGCAACGTAATATAATAAAATAAAAGAAAGGAACTGTTTAAACTGGTATTTATTATTTATTTTATGACATGCAGACTTTTTCCGCAGTCACTTCTGTTATTGCATTGCAGTATGTGGGCCAGGTGAAGTGTTATCTGTGGACCAGATCTGCACACAGAGGAATTTGACCTTTGCATTTATCCCATCTGTGCAGTGAAACACAGACACTAGTGAACGCACACACTAGGGGGCAGTGAACACACTTGCCCGGTGCCCAGGGAGCAGGTGGGGGTTGGGTACCTTGCTCAAGGGAACTTCAGTCGTGTCTTGTCGGTATGGGGGATAGAACCATCTATAGGGCGGTTTCCCTAACCTCAACCCATGGCTGACCACGATTGTACATATTCTTGCCACAATGCTCTTCTAAAGCAGGTTCCTCGGCCCGCTCAGTTCCTGATTACTCTCTATATAGTCTCGTGACTATATGTTCTGCGGTACGAATTTCTGTTATAAGTATATTTATAAACCACAGCTTCTTTTAACCAGAATAACTGAAATCATATCCATGAGAATTTAAATTTCCTCACCATCACAATTTTTTGTCAGCCTAGAAATAATAATAATAAAAACATCCTTTAAAGTTTGGCATTGTGCATTATAAGCAACCTATGCTGTACATATATTCCACAAGCAATCAGTAAACCATTAAAATAATCGTAGTTAAACAGTCGAACCTAAACCCTTACCTGATCCCTCATCTTAACATTAACCCTGAACCTATCCCTGAACCTACTCTAACCCCAAACCCCATCCTAATTCCAAACCTAACATCCTCCCTTAATCCTCCCACTAATAACCCTATCCTTCTTCTTTCCCTAATCCTATCTCTTATTCTAACCTTAACAGTTTCCCTAATCCTAATCCAAACCCTAATCCCAACCATCTCTCTTACCCTAACCCTCACCATTTCCCTAATCCTAACCCTAATTCTTATCCTAATCTTAATCCTATCCTTCTCCCTTATTTTAACCCCTAACCTCACCCTTTCCCTAATCCTAACCATAATCCCAACCCTCTCTCTTACCCTAACCCTAACTCTGAACCCTATCCCTAATCCTGACCCTTTCCCTAATCCTAACCATAACCCTAACCCTAACCCTAACCCTAACTCTAAACCCCATCCCTAATCCTGACCCTAACCCTAATCCTAACCATAATCCCAACCCTCTCTCTTACCCTAACCCTAACTCTAAACCCCATCCCTAATCCTGACCCTAACCCTAATCCTAACCCTAATCCCAACCCTCTCTCTTACCCTAACCCTAACTTTAAACCCTATCCCTAATCCTCACCCTTTCCCTAATCCTAACCATAATCCCAACCCTCTCTCTTACCCTAACCCTAAGTCTAAACCCTATCCCTAATCCTGACCCTTTCCCTAATCCTAACCATAATCCCAACCCTCTCCCTTACCCTAAGACTAACTCTAAACCCCATCCCTAATCCTGACCCTAACCCTAATCCTAACCCTAATCCCAACCCTCTCTCTTACCCTTAGCCTAACTCTAAACCCTATCCCTAATCCTGACCCTTACTCTATCCTTAATCCTAATTCTCTATTTTACCCTAATCCTCACTTTATCAGTTATCCTAACACCATCCTAATCTTATCCCTAACCGTCTCTATTATTCTACACCCTAACCATATCCCTTATCCTAACCCTAATTCTTATCCTAATCCTAATCCTATGCTTATCCCTTATCCTATTCCTAACCCTAACTCTTATCCTAACCCTCTCCCTAATCCTAAACCTAACCCCTAACACGATCGAACGCATCATGGAAACAGTTCTGTGTGACACAGTGCTTTCTCACGAGTAGTGCTGGTGAAGAAAGCATGTAAAACACAAATCATTAAATATGTCATCACAATGCTTGATCATGTCAATAATATATTTAAACCTTGTTCGTGAAAATCAAAAACATTCTGCTATTAGGAGTTAATCAGGAACAGGAGGGGACATAGAGGGTGACGTGGTCATTGATTTGATAACATGACATCATCCAACAGCTTCTCAGTGGTCATTTAGATCAGCAAATTGCAGATACAGTCATTTGGTCACTTTTTATCAGAGATTCTCATAATGTATGTTAGACCTTATATTTCCTACTTTTTTAAAATTAGATCTATTTATTATACACTGATCAGCCATAACATTCACACCACAAAACCACCGAGAGGTGAAGTGATTCACAGTGATAATCATGTTGAAGTTTCACCTGCCGACGGGTGGGATATATTAGTCAGCAAGTAAACAATCAGTTTTTAAAGTTGATGTGTTGGAGGTAGACAAAAATAGGCGAGCGTAAGTGAACGGCTTTAATCAGAACCCAATTTTGACGTCTAGACGACTGGATATCATCAGCATCAGCAGGTCTTGTTGGGCGTGTCCAAGTACGCACTGATTCGTACCTACCAAAAGTGGTCCAAGGAAGGACCACAGATGAACCGGTTGTTCTTATTGCACCACCATTTCTAATACTTGCATGTTTTTGGGAGATGGAAAGACACAGACAGTAATCTGAGCTCAGAGCTGAACTGGGAAGCCTGGAGCTGTGAGTCAGCAACGCTACGGTTTCCGTGCACCTCATCTCCTCACAATATGCTTATTTTTATATATGTGTGCTGTAGAAAAACGAAACCCTATAGTAATATACTATGTGCTATATAATCTGATTATTGGACCCAAACCCCGGGCCTCTATCAGACATCTCGAAACCCAGTAACGGCTGCTTTAATCTGATATAAGAAATTGTAGCATGCTGTTATTACACGATGACCTGAATAATCACATTATGAGTGTGCATGTAAAGGCAACCAGAGAGAACGAGGAGAAAGACGAACACCACTAGAGTTTTAGTCCAGGATTTTTTTTAACACGGTATAGGTGTGTGGGTGGAGGCTGTGTGTGTGTGTGTGTGTGAGAGAGAGAGAGGCAAAGGATAATGTGAGCTGCTGCTGTGG
This sequence comes from Duopalatinus emarginatus, assembly GCA_028565595.1. Lineage (NCBI taxonomy): Eukaryota > Metazoa > Chordata > Actinopteri > Siluriformes > Pimelodidae > Duopalatinus > Duopalatinus emarginatus. The sequence continues at coordinate 2,762,382 of JAOVVF010000032.1, read as the reverse complement.
ATAATTTTATCTGTTTTGCTACAGTTTTTGAGTAATTAGCTCTAGTAAAAAAAGACCAGCGCAGGACTGATGATGACAGATCGGAGTGGATGTTGCTCATGGTTTATTAGTGTGCCTAAACGACTGGCAATAACAAAATGCCAGGCTGAATCTAAGTGAATTAACCCACGAGGTTGGAGCAACGCTGTACTGAATCTTTGCTAAAACGAGAAGCCAGGAGGACGCCATTAAGACCCAAGTACTGGTTTTTCTATTGCAAGTTACAGAGAAAAAATGAGGGAAGTGTGTGTGTGTGTGTGTGTGTAAGGCTAGGTCTTGTTGGTTTGGAAGCCCCCAGGACACCTCAGTTGGCTCAGAGAGAGATCTCTGTTGGCATATTGTGTGACCCCCAAGGCTGGCACTGAGCAGGAGGGAAATGCAGGGTCAGAGGAGTGAAATGTTACCAGGGGAAATGCAAATTGTCCCTGACAACTGGTGCAGAAAGCATGTTCTCCCCGACTCCAGGACCTCTGATATTTCACAAAGTCAAACGGAACATGGCAGCCGCCACCCCAGGGCAAGTTTTGATTAGGTTATTTAAAGAGGTATGGAATAAACACAGCCACAAACACACTGTGTCTTGCTGTTACCGGATGGTCTCGCGACATGGAAAGTTGTGGCGCTGATGTCTTTTTTTTTTTTTTTTTTTTTTTTTTTTTTTTTTTTTAGCCTTGCTCTCCTCCTTCCTTCCTGGTTCATACACTTCTGACTGCCTCCTTCTGCGAACAGAGAATTGGCCATCTGATGTCACCATGGGCTGAGCAACACACATCAAGGCAATGACACAGACAGTCCTGGAAGGAGGAGCTGTCCTGGGCTACCTTCTTTTGGATGTGGACGTGCACTACTGCATTCTTAACCCGAGAAACCTTTCCAAATTAAATGCGAATTCCCATACCAGGAAGAAAACCTGTCATTCAGAACAGGTGACTGAATGACTTGAGATGGCAAATCGGTCTTCTTCCAAACCTCCCCATATCTTCTGGTCGGCCAGAGATAGAGAGGGGAGGGGAGAGAGGGGGGGGCACTGTGAAACTCTGAGGGTCATCCTCAGATTGCCTGCTATCCTTTGTACACTTTTCTGGTCACAAGCGTCTAGACGACTGGTTCAGAGCATCTTACAAAACAGCAGGTCTTTTGGGGTGTAGCCCAGTTTACAGTAGTTGGTAATAGGGTTGTGCGATATGACCAAAATTTCATATCCCGATACAGGGACCACATTAAAAAAAACTGTTTCTATATGTTAAATTATACAAAGTCAAGTGAATTAAGATATTTTCTGCCGTATGGTGTGCTGCGGAAAAAAGTCTCTTTCAACGTCTGGGTCTGCAGCTAAAAAAGCACACGTTTTACGGGCCTCCGGTTGCCTTGACAACGGCCTTGTGAGCGAAAACAACGGTGTCAGAAAAAAAAAATGTGAATTAAATGACCAAAAGATACATGGACCCTTAAGGTACGAGCTCCTCGTTTTGTGTTTGCTGGTCTGTGGTCCCTCTCCTGTTCAGAATTATTCCAGTCTGCACCGCGTGCACCTCCTACACAGTTGTGTGTGCGCCGCCTTAACGTGTTGTCCAAACAACAAAACGACTGCAGTAATGCGTGTATTTTCCCACAGAACAAAACAAACGATAGACGTTTTTTTATCATCACGCGATATATATCATCATATCGCACAGCCCTAGACTGTACCAAAATTACCAAAATCGGTCCAAGGAAGAACAACTGGTGAACCAGCAACAGGGTCATGGGAGCCCAATGATCACTAATATACATATAATATGCATATGGGGGAAGAAATCCAGACTGTCTGGTCTGATCCTATACAATATCCACAGAAGGATGAGTTGGTTCAAATGTTTGGTTCAAGATACCACAGCACACCTTCTTGTGGAGTCCATGCCTTAATGAGCAGAATCGGGTAGTTAACATCACTTCCCAATATTTTTAGCCTCCTTAAAAAATTGAGAGTTAGTGTGTGTGTGGTTTGTAGTATTTTGGTTTGTCCTTTCTGGATCTTGGGCACTTAAGTGTATAAATCTAAGACGAAGGACACTGGACATTTATACTGCATGCACCTCCATATGACACGTATGACGTCAATTTCGGGGAATTGCCTGTCAGTTGAAGGACTCCAAGGTAATATGAGTGTGTATATATCGTCTGGACGGATGATGAGCTCTTGTCTCCAAGGTCGAGTGCTCCGTAAACGTATATGGATGCGAAATTGGAGCAGACATGTACAGAGTTCCTGTACGTTTCACACCAGGCAGGGGACGGTGTACCGCGCAGTACATTACACAGGCACACAACAGAGTAGAAGGGCTTTTGAATTAAGGCCCGGAGAGCCGCTTTATGTGCTGATAAGAGCGAAATTGGCGAACCACTTCACGGCGAGCAAGGACGGTCCGTAAGAGCCTTACGTAAGACAATAACACTCAAGTGAACAAATGCGAGGGGCAAAGCAAAGAGTCTGCTAATATCTACAGCCTAATGCAGAGCGGATCTAATGCGATTGCTATTCAGAGAAAGAGTGTGTGAGGGAGAGGTGGAAAAAGACAAGAAAGAGAAAGAAAGAAAGAAAGAAAGAGAGAGAGAGAGAGGCTCAAGGGCATGGTGAAGGAAGAAAATACAACCCCAGGCGTAATTACTGCCACATCACCCACTCAACCCTTAATGAGACTAGAGGCCAGGGGGGAAAACTGGCCCAGCACTCGAGCAGAAAATAGACACAAAACTACACGATTAGACCAAATAACTGGCCTCATCCTGGCCAAAATCACTGGGTAGTTAAACACACACACACATATATACACACACACACACACACAGCCAGGAAATAGTGTTAAAATAATCACACCCGAATCACACACACCCGCTGAGGCGAATTCTCGGCTGGTTTTCTTCTCCAGCGTTGCATTGTGTTTCTTCAGACAACTTCTGATGTAATAATAATAATAAAAAAACAAGGATAGTGAGTACATGACTGTTTCCTGTTCTCATTTCCAACGCTGCGCCGATGCTCAGGGATGACGCCCGCATCGGTAATGCAAATTCAGCCGCCCGCGAGGTGCGCGCGGTAATTGTGAAGGCATCAGCTGAAACGCTGGCTTATTTTTAGGGCCTCTTAGCAAAGTGTGAGCTGTGTCGGTGTGTATGTGTGTGTGTGTGTGTGGAGTGGGAGGCAAGAGAGAGAGAGAGAGAGAGGCATGTCTGTCTGACAAGCAGGGGAGGACGGCGGGATGTGTGTGAGTAAGCCAGCCAGAGATGCAAGTGAGCGACATGCCGAGTCTACCTGAGGCAGCGACACTTCACAATGATGCCGTCGGCTCTTCAGCACTTCCTGGATTTTATGGATTGAATGACAAGATTTAGCTTTTAGCTTAGATACTTAAAAAAAACAGGTCACTAAAGGTTTTTAAGGACTGGCAGCTTTCTTTGACGGTTCTTTTTTTTATTCTTAAAGTGATACGACTTGCTAGATGTGCTAGTTTGGGCGAGATGTCTTTCCTGAATGTATAAAATGCACACAATTACTTGTAATCTCTCAAATCTGAAACCGACCTGGAACTTTTTAAGATGCTACATGCAACCTTTAATCCCTCCAGACATAAAAGCTCCCAGTAACAGAGCAAAATGGCCGCAGGTTTACGCTAACAAAACAAAATGGCCACCATTTCAACTTAAAAAAATGGCCAATGCTTCACGCTAACAAAACAAATTGATGAAACGGCTGCTAGTTCGTTACAATTCACCTGTCCTCAGTTCCGCAAATTTTAATATACGCTTCCCACCAGCATTGCGCTACTGAGCCCCACCTGCTCCGTGTTGACCAGCACCTGGAAAAACCCGGCAACATCGAAAAAATCGGCAACATGGCTGCGTAAAGTATTCAGATTTTCTAGATGGACAGCCATTACCAAGACTTGTTATTTCATTAGATTGCTGGTCTGGTCTCTCAACGCTGTTTTGTTTTTTGACCTCTGACTCTAATGTATTGGATATCGATTTGGTTTTGTTTGCTTTGATTTTCGGCAGTAAACTCCTGGAATTGTGTCCATGCCTGTGTCCATGATTGTAGTCATACATGTATCATAACAAAGTAAATATAACTTTTTCTTCCTCTAGGGCCTAAACTCTACACATCTGTGTACTTCACTGTGAGTAGATTGTTCTCCCTGAGTTGTTTTATTACTGACTAAAAGGTCAAGGGTTCAAACTTCCACTGTTGGGCCCTTAACCATCAGGGATGCTATATCATGGCTGGTCTGATCCCAAATTTTTAAAAAGGTTGGACCCATCAAGACACAAACTCCACATTATGGACACCCATCACGGACCCATCAATGTTGGACCTATCAAGACATGGACTCCACATCATGGACATCCATCACAACATGGACAAAAAGGTTGGACCCATCAAGACATGGGCTCCACATCATGGACACCCATCAAGACATAGACAAAAAGGTTGGACCCATCAAGACACCGACCCCCCATCATGGACACGAACTCCACATCATGGACACCCATCATGGACCCATCAATGTTGGACCCATCAAGACATGGACTACACATCATGGACATGGACTCTGCATCATGGACACCCATCACGACATGGACAAAAATGTTTGACCCATCAAGACATGGACTCCACATCATGGGCACCCATTGAGACATGGACAAAAAGGTTGGACCCATCAAGACATGGGCTCCACATCATGGACACCCATTGAGACATGGACAAAAAGGTTGGACCCATCAAGACATGGACCCCACATCATGGGCATGGACTCCACATCATGGACATCCATTACGGACCCATCAATGTTGGACCCATCAAGACATTAGAATCAGATGCTTCTGTGGGTCTTCTCGTAGACACCCCCCCCAACTTCCCGCACATCAGTAAGCACTGGCTGCCAATGATCCTGCTGCTAGTTTACTGGTTGTTCTTGCTAATTGCTAGTTTACTGGCTGAGGACCTGCTGTTCTGGAGATGCTCTGACTTAGTCATCTAGATGTCACAATTTTGGCCCATGACAGAGTCACTCGATATTTACACTTACCCATTTTTCCCTCAACACTTCAACTGTGAGAACTGACTGTTGAGTTGCTGTCTGATATATCCCACCCCTTAACAGGTGCCAGTGTGACGATAATCAGTGTGATTCACTTCACCTGTCAGAGGTTTTGCGGTGGAAATGTTATAGCTGATCTGATCAATATACAGTATATATGTGACAAATAAAGGCTTTTTCTTCTTTGTTTTCTCTCTAGAAGTTAACAAGACAAAATTATTGGAGCTTATTGAAAAACCTGACACTGGTGACTCCTTCCTTATCTGTAACACAGTCCTGGATTACTACATCCAAGTCCCTGTGAATGAGTTGTCATAGAAACAGTAACACATCTGTCACCGAGGTCTCAGGAGACAGAAGTTTGGGAGCAAGTTCTAAGAGTTTCTGTTCATAAAGCAGACAAGCAGAGTTCAGACGATCTGAAAACAGGGTCACAAAGACAAGATAAAATCACAGAACCAGGAATCAAAGCAAAGCTGTAACAAACACATTAGTAAAGCTCAGCACTATAAAAACACATGGAATACTGAGCCATACTTCAGTAATAAGTTTATGAATCCAAAGTCTCTCATGTACTAGAATGTGTGTGTAATCAGTATTTCGAGTGTAGGTGTGTGCTGGATAGTCAATTCAGTTTTATTTGTATAGCACTTTTAACGACGGACACTGTCCCAAAGCAGCTTTACAGGAATATACACTGAGGTGGATACTTTTTTTTTAGTTTACTCAAGGGCATGAACTCCACAAGCTTGCAGAAATATTCTGTCGGCAATGAACACCATCATTCCTGCAGAACGAGGCGAAGGATCTCTGTGTTCCACAGCACGTCGCATGGCATCCCAGATGTGTTCGATAACGTTCAGATCAGGTGACTTAGGTGTGAATGGAAAAACCCCAAACTCACATGAGTGGTCATCTAACTATAATTTGGTGTCTCTAAATGTGCATGTTGGTGCATTGTCCTGTTAGAAGAGGACAACCATGTCAGGATGAATGCAGGACATGGAGGGACACATGGCGTTTACCTGTCAGAGAGGTTTGTGGATGTACCAGGGGTTCCATGGAATGGAATCCCACCTTTTGGAAAAAAGTTATAAATGTTATAAATGCAATTGAAAGAAATTATTAGAAAGCAAATCTTACTGGACCCTAAGCTAAGATGAAAGATGAAAGTGAACTATTTGCCTGCTGTGTTTGCACACAGAGGAATGTGACCTCCACATTTAACCCATCCATGAAGTGAAACACACACACTAGTGAACACAAGGGGGCAGTGTACACACTTGCCCGGAGCAGGGGATAGCCCCAAACCACAGCACCCAGGGAGCAGTTGGGGGAGTTAAGTGCCTTGCTCAAGGGCATCTCAGTCGTGTCTTGCCCTGGGTGGGGATCAAACCCGCAACCTTCCAGTCACAGGACCGGTTCCCTAACCACTAGGCCACGACTGCCCCACTATTTGACCAGCTATTTTCTGCTGGTCTATATCCAGAGAAACACAATTACAGTAAGTGTGAACGGTCGTTTATAGATCTCGGCTTGCTTCATGCCAAAAAATGCATAGCATTGTTATGGATATATACAGTATCTATAGGCCGTGTATTGTTCAGTGGATAAACAGATATTATTAAGTCTGCCTTTAGAAAGAATATCCTACATAGTAAATGGGAAGCAGAACATGTTTGCAGATGATCAGATGGTGGCCTAAAGTTGCTGAGCTTTGCAGTTTCAGCAGTTTCATAATTTTTCACCTCTCCTGGAGAGTGCTGGCTCAAAGATTCAGGCTCTGGGATACTGACTAGAAGGTCACCCATCAAGACTTGGACAAAAAAGGCTGGACTCATCAAGGCATGGACTCCACATTATGGACACACATCATGGACATGGACTCCACATCATGGACATCTATAAAGACATGGACAAAAAGGCTGGACTCATCAAGACATGGACTCCACATCATGGACACCTATCAAGACATGGACTCCACATCATGGACACCCATCAAGACATGGACTCCACATCATGGAGACCCATCAAGACATGGACGCCACATCATGGTCACCCATCAAGACATGGACAAAAAGGCTGGACCTATCAAGACATGGGCTCCACATCATGGACACCAATCAGGACATGGACAAAAAGGCTGGACTCATCAAGACATGGACTCCACATCATGGACACCCATCAAGACATGGAAGCCACATCATGGTCACCCATCAAGACATGGACGCCACATCATGGTCACCCATCAAGACATGGACAAAAAGGCTGGACCTATCAAGACATGGGCTCCACATCATGGACACCAATCAGGACATGGACAAAAAGGTTGGACTCATCAAGACAAGGACAAAAAGGTGACTCATCAAGACATGGACTCCACATCACGGACACACATCATGGACAAGGACTTCACATTATGGTCACCCATCAATACAGGGACAAAAAGGTTGGACCCATCAAGACATGGACTCCACATCATGGACTCCACATCATGGACATGGACTCCACATCATGGTCACCCATAAAGACATGGACAAAAAGGTTGGACCCATCATGGACATGGACTCCACATCATGGTCACCCATCAAGACATGGACAAAAAGGCTGGACCTATCAAGACATGGGCTCCAAATCATGGACACCAATCAGGACATGGACAAAAAGGATGGACTCATCAAGACAAGGACAAAAAGGTTGGACTCATCAAGACATGGACTCCACATCATAGACACACATCATGGACATGGACTCCACATCATGGTCACCCATAAAGACATGGACAAAAACGTCGGACCCATCATGGACATGGACTCCACAACATTGACACACATCATGGACATGGACTCCACATCATGGACACCCATAAAAAAATGGACAAAAAGGCTGGACTTATCAAGACACAGACTCCACAAGATCTCTGAAGGTGTTCTGTGGTTTCTGGCACTAAGACGTTAGCATGAGATCCTTCTGTGGATCTTCTGTGGGATTGGACCAGACAGTTTAGCCTTCATCCCGCCAGATGGAGACCCAAAGTTGCCGAGCTTTGCAGTTTTCATAATGTTTCTTTTAAACCTTTTGTATATTCTGTAGTATTACGATTAATGCTTCTCATTTATTACAGACTGGCAGTTGTAGAGTTAAGAGGAGCATGTGCCTTGTTGTTTTATTTATTTTTATTATTTATTTATTATTATTATTATTATTATTATTATTACTATTATTATATTTTTCAATGTAGAATTTAAGTTAATAATTCAAGAAATGTATATGAAGTCTGTACTTGATAATAAAATGCAAATAAAAATATTGTGGGGGGAAAAAAAATCAGTGCTTTGACATGTTTGAAACACACACACACACACACACACACACGCTTAGATGCTCAAGCAGCTGAAAGCTGATTAGAAGCTGCCGCTCAAGTTAATGAAGATTAGGTCTCTGTCAGGATTATACAGTTTCATAAGGCAGTTTAATGTAAACCCACTTAAAAAAGAAACTTGAACAGTTGTTCTTTACCCCCGTGTGGTGTTAAAATCAATACCAGATCGCACGACACTCATAATGAGACGATGCTAAAAATAAAACCCCATCAGGCAGGAGAACTGCAGTCTGAATCCAAGCTGTTCATTCCTCTCAAAACCTTCACGGCAGATTTCGTGAGCTGGGATTAAAGCGCCGTGGTGCCTCCGTCTCACCATCCAGCCAATCAAAGTGTTAGGTCTGCTTTACGCAGATTCCCAGCGACGAGCAGCTGTTGCACTTTAATCTTCACAGCTGCGTAAGATTACGCCTTGAGAGAGAGGCTCTGGCTCGGACCCGATCCTTCACTTCCATCCACGCTCTCTCTCTCTCTCCTGCGATATCTGACACGCTAAAATAAATATGACGTCTTGAAGAACTTCGGAAGGGAGGAAGGTAGTCGAGCGACAACTCGCTCTCAGCTGCACTCGTTGAATGATCTAGGTCATGAGATGTTCCTGGTCCTGATCTCATTACGTAAGGCACCTGCCACAGAGTTGGATATATTAGACAGATCAGTAGTCAGTTCTCAAAGTTGCTGTGGTGGAAGCAGGAAAAATGGGCAAGTGTGACAATCTCAGTGACTTTGGCAAGTCTTTGGAATTGTGACGTCTAGACATCTCAAGGTCTTCTCATGTGTCCAGCAGATTGTCCTGTGGATGTTCTCTCAGACTGAACCAGAAGGTTTAACCTTCATCCCTGGTGCACATCAGTGAGCCTTGGGTTCCTATGACCCTGTTCACCAGTCCTCCTTTCCTGGACCAATTTTTCAGTAGGTATTAGCCACTGTATACTAGGACACAGCACACAAGACCTGCTGTTTTGGATATGATCTGACCTGGTCGTCCAGACCTTGTCCACATTTGCCCATTTTTCCTGCTTTCAACACAGGGAATTATTTAGAGAACTGACTATTCACCCCGTCATAGTGAGATCATCAGTCTTCTTCACATCACCTGTAAAAATGATTGTTATAATTTACAGGTGTAAATTAGAAGTAAATGCATTTCATCACGTCAGATGGAAAAAAACATATAAATACATGTCAGTCTGTTTCCTGATAGATGCCTAAATATCCTGTATAAAACAGCCACCAGGTCTTGTAAAGTGTTCCATGACATGGTTATGGACGCCCAAGACTCACTGCTGTGTGTGGGAGGTGATAGCTAGCCGGTCTGGTCCGATCCCACAGAAGATACACAGAAGGGTCTGTTGCTAATGTTATGGTGCCACAGTTACCACAAAACACCTTCAGAAGTGTTGTTGAGTCCATGCCTCGATGGCTCAGAGCTGTCTCAGCAGGCGGTTTTAATGTTAAGGCTGATCGGTGTATCAGCATAACCAAAAACTGAGATATATAACAATCACACAGCTCATACCGGTCAAAAAAAAAACGAACAAAAAAACCAAAACAAAATTATATATATATAATCGCGATTAATCACATTTTTAAATCTATGTAAATGAATAAGGCTTTAAAGTGAAATGTTACAATTAAAATGGTGAACACATGTTA
>JAOVVF010000032.1:2631967-2645229 GCA_028565595.1 Duopalatinus emarginatus | reverse complement strand
TTCTTCTTCTTCTTCTTCTTCTTCTTCTTCTTATTATTATTATTATTATTATTATTATTATTATTATTTGTAACACATTCTTACAGTTACAGTATCTGATACGACTGGTGAGGCATTTCACTGCAGGTTCCAATTGTTCCTTGAACTGTAATGACCAGAACAAAAACCAAACAAAGGAAACCAAACAAACCTTTAAGAAGTGATCTTAAAGAAAATAATGTTCCCAGAACATTCTGGAAACCATAAAGTGTCACCTCAGTGTGAGCTCTCTCAATTACTGGTGTTAAATCTTTAATAAATGAGGTGTTACCAAGTCCAAAGAAGTCTTACTTATCTCTTTTCTTTACTCTGTGAAGTAAAAACCCTTTGAAGCCTTAAATGTACAATACGTCCAGTAGCACATAAATCCTCCAGGTACACTTATTCATCAATTATTTGTGAATGGCATGAGATCTGCTGCCACCCAGCCTGGTTATTGTCTCTCTCGTGTGAACGCTTGCGTGCTTAGCAGTTGCACGTGCTGTCAGATGAGCTCACACGTACTCTGTCTCCATTAAACCTGTCATCTCTTATCACAAGTGTCGTGCCATATTTCAAAGTGTTCGGTCTCTCTTCACCTCTCTCACTCACTCACTCTCACTCTGGTGTCATTTCCTTGCTCATACCTGACATAATTCTTTCATAACAGGTGATTAATCAGTGGGTTTTTGCCTCTGGATTAAAACCCCAGAGGCCAGAGACGGTCTTTAAGAACACATTAAGCAGGAAATACAGCAATTGTGTGGTATTATTAAAACTCAGGTGGACAAGGAATTATGGATCAGAAGCAGTACGATCTACACGTTGACATCAAACATGGCTGTAACATAAAAATGGGCTTAAATTATAGGAGAGTAAAATGATTGCAGGTATAATTACAACTATAACTATAGCATCTAATTATTCTCTTATTGATTGTGAAATAGGAACTGAATACTTATTTTTTCCCATCGGAACGCTGGGAATGCTGGTTAAGTTTTAGGACAAAAATGACTACATATTTAAATCTGGCTTTTTTTTCCATTGGCACCTGGGGTAAGTTGGTGAACACCACACTCACACTAGTGTTACTTAAAAACATCAAAGTGAAGGAGGATGTATTTTATAGGGCAGCCGTAATCTTAAAGTTAAGGAACTAACCTTGTGTCTGAAAGGTCCTTGGTTTGATTCCCGTACCAACAAGACATGACGGAAATGCCCTTGAGTAAGGCACCTAACCATCATTAGCTCTGCAGGCACAATGTACAGGTTGCCCACCCCTCTGGGCAGGTGTGTTTACTGCCCCCTAGTGTTCATTAGTGTGTGTTTCACTGCACGGATGGATTTAATAAGAAGGTCAAATTCCTCTGTGTGTACAAGCACAGTGATCAATGAGTCACTTCATGTCACTTTACTTCTTTTTCCCATGAATGTGTATAACTGTGTCCATTTAAGGTGACTGCAGCTCAGAGGTTGAGATGATCAGGGTTGGTCTGCTGATCAGAAGGTCATGTGTTCAAATCCCAGCACTCCTAAAGTGCCACTGTCAGTCCCTTCATCCTCGCCTGCTCTGCTGTATTAATGTATAGGTGATTGTGTGCATTATATTCCTGTTCTTGGCAGAGAGAACTGGAACCCGATGTGGTCTTCTGCTCTTGTATCTCGTCAACCTCAAGTTTTCACAAGCCATCCTTTATAAGATTGTTTTCTACACGAATGGAACCTGATGTGATCTTCTGCTCTTGTTGCATTTTTTAATCGGTCCAGACATTGTCCCAATTCAGGCAGCGCAGCTGTTAGCTTTAGCTTAGCATAGGCAATGTAATGTAGTGTTGCCAGTTAGCCAGTCGTTCTCAAAAGTGATTAATAATTTTCCTAATTATGCCTTGTGACCTGTACATCACGTCGAGTCACATCGAGTACAAATTGCAATGCAAAGCACAGCTGCCAGGTGCAAAGACACCTGAAAATCCCATCAATACACCAGTGTGACTAAGCTGATACAGGTGGTGGTTTTCAGGTGCTGCATGGTGTCTGTGTGCCTGGCAGCGGTTACAAGTTTATATCTGCCTAAGCAACAGGCTAACTGGCAACACTACATAACATTGCCTATGCTAAGCTAAAGCTAACAGCTGCACTGCCCCATTAGGACAATGTCTGGAGCAATTAAAAATTGCTTTTACTTACATATCTAACTTTGGGGACTACAGTGAGTGACTGTACCCATGTATGGGTAGCGTATACCTTTAAAAGAAGATTGTGCATAAAAATCGAAGGAGATCAGCAGTTTGTAAAACAGTCACTGATGACACATTGTTTTCTCATGATCATGTGTGATGTGAACATTAACTGAAGCTCTTGACCTAAATATGTATGTTTCTGTGCATTATGCAACTGCCCCAAGCCTAGCTGATTAGATAATTGCATTAATCACTATTTATTTAAGTAGGTGTTCCTAAGAAAGGTGCTGCATGGTGTCGTTGCGCTTGACAGCTGTGCAATTGCAATTTGTACTCAATGTGAATGTACAGCTCACTAGAAAAAAAAAAAAAAAGAAAAATTCTTGAATTTATTAATCACTTTTGAGAACGACCGGCTAACTGGCAACACTACATTACAGTGCCTATGCTAAGCTAAAGCTAACAGCTGAGCTGCCCGATTAGGACAATGTCTGGACTAATTAAAAAATGCTTTTACTTACTTATTTAACTCTGGGGACTACAGTGAGTGACTCAATTTCACTTATACGTAGCGTATACCTTTAAAAGAAGATTGTGCATGAAAATCAGAGGAGATCAGCAGTTTCTGAAACAGTCACTGATGGCACATTTTTTTCTCATGATCATGTGTGATCATGTGAACATTAACTGAAGCTCTTGACCTAAATATGTATGTTTCTGTGCATTATGCAACTGCCCCAAGCCTGGCTGATTGGATAATTGCATTAATCACTATTTAGTTAGGTAGGTGTTTCTAAGAAAGGTGCTGCATGGTGTCTTTGTGCTTTGCAGCTGTGCTTTGCAGCTGTGCTTTGCATTGCAATTTGTACTCGATGTGAATGTACAGCTCACTAGAAAAAAAATGCAAAATTCTTGAGTTTATTTATTACTTTTGAGAACGACCAGCTAACTGGCAACACTACATCACAGCACCTATGCTAAGCTATAGCTAACAGCTGTGCTGCCTGATTAGGACAATGCCTGGATTGGTTAAAAATGTTAGGTAGGTGCTCCTAAGTTCCTAAAGTGGACCATGAGTGTACAGCCTACTGTATGTGTGCGCATGTCTATCAATGTTGCCAAATCCAGTAATTACAGTTAAGTGATTACAGATTTAATTAAATGTGCTTTGTTTACTGACTGTTTGCTATGGTTTATTGAAATCTCAGCCGATTTGCATGACAGTTTAAAAGAAAAAAAACTTCCCACATCTGCACACACCTGAGTAATTACAGGTGAGCAACAGGAGTCTGTGGCCTAGTACGCTTCACAGCTGCTGCCCACATCAGGGACTTCCTGCCGCAGATGGCGTGCAGGTAGCTCGTTTTCTCATGCCACACTTCAAACACCAACCTTCAATCCCTCTTTCTCGCTCTGTGTTCAGGGCGGTGTCACGCCACAAACACACAAACAGGCTGACGGAACCTCTATACACTGAGAAACCCACAAAGCATCCTGTCTACAAAGGCTCCACCATTACACAATTCGTTCCCGTACGCAGTAGCAGTCAACACTTTATCTCAACACGTATCATCGCTTTGTCCTGCATGAGAACACACATGCACTGCATACTGTCATGCATTCTCTCTATCTCTATCTCTCTCTCTGCCTCACACACACACACACACCTGAAGGTTAAAGTGTAATCTGCGTTATAAAGTAGAGTGCTCCGGGATCATATATCTTCACAGCTGTTTGAGTTGCATTCATCCTCCACGCCTGGCCTGCAAATCAGTACTCCCGTTGTATTTGCACCGCCTTGACCCTGAGCGCAGACTACAAACGAGCGCGCGTACGTACACAATCGGACGCCACAAATTACATGATTTTAAATAGCAGTTTTATGATACGCTGTGAGTAATAGGCGCCACCACCCTGTGCGTGCTGAGCTTGACAGAACTCGCCTATTCAATCAACAACATAATGACCACGCAGCCTACATGAAGGCTTTACTTAATGCTCAGCCGACTACGTAACAGAGTTTCATCTTCAGCTCATTTGCATGTATTCAGGTGATGTTCATTTTTTGTGCATAACACTAATGAGGATTAATGATCAGGACCTTTTTTTGGCTGAGGAAGTTGTATTGATAGATGACGTCATTGCACTTACGGGTCTGACTTTCCTTTAATCTGAAATTCTGAGAACCTGAAGTCACACGTGTCGGCTCACACAGTGAGGTTGATTACTTTCTAATTAGAGCGCAAGGTGATTTTATACAATGATTTACTAACGATTTTTAATTATTTATTCAATTTTGAGATGTTAGATCCATTTATAGTTGTGAAACAAGTTCCCACGGCAGAAAAACTATAACAGACTGTAAAAATCCTAGTGCAGATTACATGGTGGCTTCATAATGGTATGAGGTTTGTTTAGCTGGCATTCCATTGGACCCGTGGTACATCTACAAAGGTCTCGGACAGGTGAACACTATGTGTGCCTTCTTTCTGACGAGTTACACCAGTTTATGTAACGCATTCATTTTGACAGGTTTGGATTCTTCCAACAGGACAAAGCACCACTATACACACCTAGAGGCACCAAATTATGTTTAGAAGAACACTCATCTGGGGTTTTGCCATTCACAAAAAAGTCACCAGATCGAAACGTCATCGAACACGTCTGGGAAGCCATGCAACGTGGTGTGGAACAGAGAAATCCTACACCTCAGAATACAACAGAATTGTGGACTATTCTGCAGGAAGTATGGTGTTTATTGTCTACAAAAAAATTCCACAAGCTTGTGGAGTCCATGACCGATGGGTAACCTACCTAATATTAGACTGGTGTACCAGGTTTTCTAGTACTTACTGTATACAATAACATTGCGTCACCAGCTTCTCTTATTGTCTCTTGAACTTAAGAGGGCGAAAGCACAGCTTTTCACGTCACAAAAAAAAAAACCCATGCAAAATCTGTGGAAACAATTACATTTATAGCTCTGACTGTCAAAAACACCAACACTGGAGAGTCCTTTAGTCCATAAATATTAAATAAAAATCCAATCACCATATCAACAGTTACAACTTTGCACCGCTACTGTCAAAGCTTCTGGCAGAATTTATCAAAACCTTTTTAAGTGGCATGTCTTAACGAATCACTTTGGGTTTTTTTTTTGTATAGCGCTTTCAATGTAATCAATTCCCACCCATCAACCTGTGCTCTGCATCACAAAACAGCTACAAACTATGAATTTGACCTTAATGAGATCTGTGGGACTGACCGGACAGTCATCGTTCATTGCCGAGCAAGCTGAAAACTAGCCAAATCTGGTCTCCGTCAAATTGATAGCATTTTGCCGCATTTAACTCATCCGTACACCAGTGAACATTAGGGGGTGTGTACACACTTGCCCGGAGCAGGAGGCAGCCCCAAACCACGGCACCCAGGGAGCAGTTAGGGGAGTTAGAGCTACATCAGTGGCGTTTCTTGCCCTGGGTGGGGATTGAACCCATGACCTTCCGGTCACAAGACCGGTTCCCTAACCACTAGGCCACGGCTGCCACTGAAGCAAAATGGCAGTTTTAGTTTCGTTTAGTTTAGTTTCTATATGGCTATATCGCTATATAGATATTTAGCAGCATTTGGGGAAATTATGGACACATAGTGATACCATAGGAGTTTGCAAATGCCTCATCAGTCTGCTAGGAATTTGATGCTAATAATGTGAGACATGCTTAACAGACAGGTAGTAGTTTTTATACAGTATATTCTTATCTGTTGTGCCACTCAGAATGTACACATCCAACATGTTCTCAGATACCTACTAAAGAATTGTTAACATGCAAATGAAAAGTGAATTTATGCAAGTGAACATGCAAGTTAAAAAGTAAATTCCTCAAACACAGTAGTGAAAACACCTAATAATTGGGCTTAACTGGTGGGCAATCCTGTCGAACCCTTGCAGTCACAAGGCCGGTTCCTTAACCACAAGCCCGTAAGTGCCTACAGCCATTGTAGGTGACCCTACAGCTAATAAATTCATTGTAGATTTTGAGGATGAGATTAGAGTAAAAATGGTGAAAGCATCTCTGCTAAGTGTCACCAACAGAATCGTACTGTAATATAGTAAGTTGTTGGGTGTTAAATTGGCCCTAAAGAAGTGTACACCCTGGCTGAAGACAATCCAGTAACTTTCAGCACATTAAGTCTTCCTCGAAACGTCATTTCCACCCATCTTGGTTACGAGAATATCAAGGCGGATGCACTCCTTGGTATTCATGAAATTTGATGAAATTTGTTTTCCTGGGGAAGCAGGTTATACCTGAGTCATATATTGCGTGTATTATCTGTTACATCAGTGGTGTTTTAGGGAATTTACGTCTGCTTCAGCTGGAAATTTGTCATATCCCATTTCAGCCCTATACTCTTAGCTCAGGTTTCCTGGCTCAGTTTTCTGCCTTGAAGGCTTACTAGTCACCTGTCCAATCAATGTTTATCAGCGGTTAGGATACACTTTTGGTGTGTATACCTTCTGTTACTACATTTTCGGTGGTTCAAAGGGACTTCCACTTGGACCTCCTGTCTTGGATGCTAGAAAACCAGTATCGGGTTTTATTATGATGGGTATGAGTCATGGTAGTCTTGTATAAATAAGGTTAAATCTAGTCATGTCTTTGGTTTATTTCCCTGAAGAATGCGCTTCATTGGAAATTGTGTTTATTTACATAAAGGTTCCGTGGAAGTTTACCGGAGGTAACATGATGTCATACAAATAATGACGCTCTGAGAATTAAGTATTCCCCTCTGACCAGTTATCAGTTTCACTTCTGTTATTTCCGCACTCACCAATAAATCTTACAGTAAATTCGGAATGATAAAATATCAAAGAGACGTTGTGTCACTGAATCTAGTTCTTGAGGCCTGGGATGCCTCTGGGATCTCTATGGTGTAAGAAGAGCAAACACTTCAAATTGTACTGTGACCAATATCTCCAGTCGATCTTTTCCCTATTAGGGACAGTGGTATTTTTTTTTTTTTTTATAATTATGGATCATGAAATGGAAAAGAATTGACCCAATCCTCAAGAGATCAAACGCTTTAGTTTAATATTCAAAATTGTGGTGATCTGTAAAAATCTGTAACAGGATGTTGGGCCCCTCCCAACCAGTGTCCTTATGCCTTGTGAGCTAGTTTAATAGTGTGAAGTTCACAGTCTCACACATTATAGTTCCTCTCTACAGGACTGAGCTTCCTGGAATAATATGTCACTGGGTGCAGCTTCTGCTTCTTGCCAATACTCCAGACTCTGAAACATCCACCTTCACTGCGAATGTTTTTTCCAGATCACAGTGTTGAGGAATGGGTGCTAAGGTGAAGGCTGTCTTGAGTTGGTTGAAAGCTGGTAAAAAATTTTATCTCTTTGATGGTTCAGAGTGTGGGCCAGTTAGTCACATTAATTACCTTCTCCGGATTGATTGCCCCCATCACCCCCCGCTCCAGGCCAATGATAAAGCCCAGTAACCTGATGTTCTAGAAAATGAAACTCACACCCATAGCGTAGAGCTGGTTTGGAGAAGCTTGGACAGGACTAAGCGTGATTCATATGCAGTTATTGGTTTACAAAAAAAAAAAGATTAGTAATTCGCCCTAACTCACAAATCCAGACCAGGTTCTAACCACTGCATATGTTGAATTTCATGAGGACCTAGAGTTAGAGCTAGAGTTTGGGAAGGCAGGGACACTTCTTAAAGCATGCGTCAGATCAGGTTTTGTTATAAGGGTCATGAAGTTGCATCTAGGGAAGGCCCAGAATGATTGGGTGTCGTACTGAATTAGAGATGAGAAGGGAGATGGTTTCCGCATGCTTCCGGAAGGCACTGTTCTGTAGTTTGAGGGGTGAGGGGTGGAGTGGAGTGCAGTGCATAACTAGCTCCTTTCCAAAGGAGACCCAGTCAATGGTGCATATTTGTATTTATTTGCTGGAATGGCCATATTTGCTTTACTACTTCTTTATGATGTTTCCTTCAGCCACCAAATCTGTAAGGGCTGGGAAGAAAAAGAGGTCCCTTGAGAAATAAATCTGTACTAGAACTACCATAGAATTCATGGTCTACAATGAATGAATCTGGTATCAGACCACTGTGTACACAGGTTGAAGATGGGCACTTGATAACAGGCCACTGTGTGAGGAGGTGGTTGACTGAAGTAGTCAATGAAGCTGTTGCTCACTCTGACCTTAGCTGGACCTAGGTTCTTATGATTGATGTCCATACTGAAGTACATGAAGTCCCAGAACCCTAGTGATGGGTGTTGGTGAATGAGGTTGTTGAAATAAATTATAGCGACTGCCCTGGTTCAAACTGATCATCTTCCTGCTCCTCTTGCCTACATTAGCATAATCGGGTGAAGCATGTGATAAATGATGTGGTCATCTCCCCTCTTAGATTCCACACTGCTGTGGCCCACTTGAAAGCATTACCGGTTAATTAGCCAATCATCTGCATGATCTTAGGGAGCATTGCAGTAGGAATTTCTGGCACTCGGCTGGATCACCGTCATACCATTCAGAATGTGCTACTTGTGAGCATGAAACTGGCAGAGGAAGGTTAGCCATCCTTTGGGTCAGCAGCTGAACTTGAGTGTTGAGTTCGATGAGGTTCTGATGGTGTTCACAGACGCTTACCCCTTAGTTGTCCACAGCGTTATGTAGCTGGGATGCTCCCGCTGTGTCCATGTTGTGGTGAAGTATTCTGTTATGATGGGTGTGTTTGAACACATGTAGACACAACTGCCAAGCAAACCAAGCAAACAAGTCCAGGATGTAATCCAAAATTATGTCATCATGTCAGAGAAACAGGCAGAAGTAAGACAATTTACAAACAGGATTTAAACAGGGTCAAAGGCACAGTAAAAGACAAACTATAGAACAATAAACAGGTTGGTACTGGCTCATGGGTGAAAATCTACAGAGTTAATATAGGAAGGTTGCAGGGGCAGGGTAACTCAAAACAGGTGAAACTAATCAATGGAACACAAGATAACCGATACTCAGGGGACTGAGAACGAGTGGAACAGGTGGAACAGGGAATGGGTAAACTGCTGGGGGTGACTGTCTTGCCTTGCTGCTGGGGGATGGCAGCCTTTCCATCTTGCTGTTGAGTGCTGGTGCTGGGAGTCCTAACAGTTTACTGTTTAAGTTTTAACAGGACCCTCATCTGAAAGTGCTGTTAAAAAGAAGGGCATGCATGTTCACAAATGTGAGAAGAAAAAGCCTTCAATTGTCATGCACACTAATCAGTCACATCATTTACAGATCATTATAGTGGCACCTGTCACAGGGTGGGATATATTACACAGTAAGTGAACAGTCAGTTTTTGAAGTTGATGTGGTGAAAGCGATCTGAGTCACTTTGACAAGGACCACATTGTGATGTCTAGACGATTAGGCATGAGCATCTCCAAAACAGCAGGTCTTGCCTGGTATGTAGTTGTAAGGACCTATTAAATGTCAGCCATAATAGGACAACCGGTGAACTGGCAACTGGGACATGGGTGTCCAAGGCTCACTGATGTACTGTGAAGCAAAGGCTAGACTGTCTGGCTGATCCCACAGCAGATCCACAAAAGCTTAGTGGCCTAGTGGTTAGGGAACCGGTCTCTTGACCGGAAGGTTGTGGGTTTGGTCCCCGCCCAGTTGGTCCCCCAACTGCTCCCTGGGCGCTGTGGTTTGGGGCTGCTCCCTGCTCCGGGCAAGTGTGTTCACTGCCCACTGGTGTGTGTGTTTCACTGCGCGGATGGGTTAAATGCGGAGGTCACATTCCTCTGTGTGCAAGCACAGTAGGCAAATAGTTCACTTTCATTCAAAAGGATCCCTTCTGTCTTAGTGCACCCTCAAAGTTTTTGTGTCCATGCCTCAAATGATCGGCTGTTATGGGAGCTGGTTAGGCAGGTGGTTTAAATGTTTTGTTAATCGGTGTGTATAGTACAACACAATGAATTTCATATGCAGGGGTCAGCCATGCTCCGGCGCCCCTGGAGTTAAGACTTGAACCCCTAACCTTCTGATCAGTAACCTATAGCCTAAAGAATTGATGCACCACTGGCTCCAAGACTATGCTTTCTAAGAAAGGGACAAAATTTCAGCCACCTGGTTTTATTAGCCGTGTAAGAAGCTCAGCTTAAGTTAATGAGCACTCCATAAATCTAACCTTACGTGCCCCCATTATGGAGTGATAAGCGTTACCAGTTTGATCATGTTGTGTGTTGATTCTCATGTCATTCCTGTCAGCCCACAGCAGCTGGGCCCAAATTAATCAAAGGCATTGCCACTTTGTGACAGGTTCTTGGAGCGCAGCATCATCCGAAATAAACTGATGTGAGCACAAACCATACTGCATGTCCGCGCTTGTGTGTTTAGCGAGCTCCATCCGAGGCATGTAACGATACGTCATTAAAATGTTTCCCTTTTTCCTTTCAATGTAAACATCATTACTCTATCATTTCAAAGGAAGCACGAAAGCTGCTGGTTTATGACTGGCAGTTCCCTCGTGAGACATGTGGCATAGACCTGCGTGTTCCTACAAGCACACATCCCATTCACACACATACCCAAACACACACACACACACACACACAGACATAATCGCTTCCTTTTTATTAATATAACATTTTATTTATACAACACCTCATATATATACTTTAGTTGCGTAAACAAACGTGAAAATATACTGACATTGCAAAAAACATCCAAACAAAAATAAAATCAACTCCTAAATTTCAGGATGTGCCGGATAAAAATGTGTGTATGTGCTGCACCATTATGACAAATAATTCAGCATTAATTATTTTATAAGCTTTATTTTTACAAACACTAACTCCGCTGGTATTTATTGCCGCTGTGAATTCAACACAAAAAGTGTTAATTTACTCAAACACCAAGGCTCATCCTAGCAGACCGTACGCTCGGACACGACTTCACATATCACATATATATGTGTAAATAATAACACATTACATGTCATACAGCGGAGCACTTTCAGCAACAGACTCATACGGGAGGTAAAGGCGACCAGACTGTACAACACCTGAAATAAAATGAATGAAAGTGAACTATGTGACCTCCGCATTTAATCCATCCATGCAGTGAAACACACACACACACACACACAGGTGAACACTAGGGGGCAGTAAACACACTTACTCGGAGCAGATGGCAGCCCCAAACCACAGAGCCCGGGGGAGCATTTGGGGGAGTTATGTGCTTTGCTCAAGGTGCTCAAGGGCCCTGGGCGGGGATCGAACCTGCGACCTTCAGGTCACGAGACCACTAGGCCACGGCTGCTCCTCAACATTAAACATTGCACAGTGTGTTGGTGTGGGACAGTAGTAACATCACTGGCTCCCATGTAAGAGACTTGGGTTCGATTCCCAGTCTGTCCTTGTACAGTCTGGTCGCCTTTACCTCCTGTATGAGTCTGTTGCTGGAAGTGCTTGCCCAAGGACAGACTGGCTGCCCAGATAGGCTCTGGATAGGCTCAGTGAGGCCCACTCCCACTTGTATCACTATGCACTGCCACGTTGTCTGTGCACATATTCATGCATATCTTTTTTTGCTATAATGTTATTTTATTTTATTCTTATGATACATGTTTACTTGTATTTGTGCACCCTACACCACACCACTAGTGTTTATGTTTTGAGCCCCGTACGGCATCTTGGACAGTAAATGATCTGTGTGTTCCTCAGAAAAAGTGCATGTAAAAAAAAAAAAAAAAAGTTCCAGAATATGAGCACGACCTTTTTTTTTTTTTTACAATACACTTTATTGTTAATCCAACATTAAGGGTGTTAATCAGAGCTGAGCAGACTGAAATCCAACACTGAACATGTCAACACTGAAAGGCATACAAATAGTCTGAGCCGTCGTGTCCCACAAACAGTTCCAGGAGTTTGTCTTGTGTGTCGTTTCCAAGAATGAAGCTCTGAGGACACTGAGCACTGAGGGGCGGATCAGCAACAAGCGCTGTGTAAACTAACATAGCCTGAAGCGCCTCTGACTGAACACCTCCTCTCTCTCTCTCTCTCTCTCTCTCTCACACACACACACACACACACACACACACACTCACACACACACTGCCAGCATGCATGTGCATGCATATGAAACGCTTGCACATACATAGCCTACTATTTACATTTCTGTATGATAACTTACACACGCATATACATACAGTGTCACATTCATTCACTAGTGTGTAAACATGGAATTAAACTACGCTTGTAAGTATATGTGTGTGTGTGTGTGTGTGTGTGTGTGTGTGAGTGTGAGACCGTGTCCGGAAGTCAATTTTACTGTAACAGGAAGGTAGATTTCTGACATGTATAAAGTGTGTTTGTCTGTGTAAAGTGAAGAGTAGTCTGGTATAAGTCCTGTAGTCTCATTGGTCCTCCGCCTGAACAAAGGATGAGCAAGTAACTGTACCGATTCATTTCATTAGGGCCTAATCATCTCTAATCTGTCATTATGGTTTACTGGCAACAGGCGGGAGGTTTTTAATTTCTTTTTCCGCATCATATGATGCATTGAATAATCCTTAATTGCCTCTCTCTCTCTCTCTCTCTCTCTCTCTCTCCCTCTCCCTCTTTCTGTCTCTCTTTCTCTGTCTCTGTCTCTGTCTCTCTCTCTCTCTCTCTCTCTCTCTCTCTCTCTCTCTCTGTCTCTCTGTCTTTCTTTGTCTCGCTGCCTGTCTCTCTCTCTCTCTCTCTTTCTGTCTCTCTTTCTCTGTCTCTGTCTCTCTCTTTTCTCTCTCTCTCTCTCTCTCTCTCTCTCTCTCTCTCTGTCTCTCTGTCTTTCTTTGTCTCGCTGCCTCTCTCTCTCTCTCTCTCTCTCTCTGTCTCTCTTTCTCTCTCTTTCTGTCTCTCTTTCTCTGTCTCTGTCTCTCTCTCTCTCTCTCTCTCTCCCTCTTTCTGTCTCTCTTTCTCTGTCTCTGTCTCTCTCTCTCTTTCTCTCTCTCTCTCTCTCTCTCTCTCTCTCTCTCTCTCTGTCTCTCTGTCTTTCTTTGTCTCGCTGCCTGTCTCTCT
>JAOVVF010000032.1:2548082-2560180 GCA_028565595.1 Duopalatinus emarginatus | reverse complement strand
ACAAAAATATCCACAAAGAACATTGTTCAGTTTTCTGAATCGAGCGTTGTACAATGTTAAGCTAAAATAAAAATAAAAGCTAACTAGAAGATGAATGAGGTATTCTGTAAAGCGTTTGCATATGCATGTCTAATACACAGACAGATCTGGGATGGAGTTGAGGTGAAATGGTGAAACAGCTGGCTTTCCTGAGTTAACACGAGAAGACATCCTGCCTTGGCCACGCCCTCGCCGACGCCCTGGACTCGCAGATGTTTCGAGGAGTGTGTGGTGTGTGTAGTGTGTAGTGAGCGATACGGTTACTCAACAGGATGCAAGTCATTCCGGTCATGATAAGAGTTTACTTATATGAGTGTACTCAGATGAATGTAGTCAATAAAAAACGTTATATGTGTGAAACACAGCGGGTCGGTAGTCATTATTCTCTCTGTTAGTAATGTTCTGGTGGTCAAAATAGTCAATGCTGCAATCTGATTGGCTGCCTGAAGGTTGCAGGTTTGATCTCGTGAACCGACAAGACATGACTGAAGTGCCCTTGAGCAAGGCACCTAACCCCCAGCTGTTAAAGTGAAGTGAAAGTGAAAGCGACTGTTTGCCTTCTGTATATACCGCCGTGCAGTGAAACACACGCACACACCGGTGAACACTAGGGGGCAGTGAGCACACTAGCCCGGAGCGGGGGGGCAGCTTAAAACCACGGCGCCTGGGGAGCAGTTGAGTGAGTTAGGTGCCTTGGTCAAGGGCAATTCAGTCGTGTCTTGCCCTGTGCAGGGATAGAACCCGGGACCTTCCGGGCATAAGACCGGTTCCCTAACCACTAGGTCCCAGGGTAAATGTGTTAACTGCCCCCTAGTGTGCGTGTTTTACGACATGAATGGATTAAATGTGAAGGTCTAATTTGTGCCTGCACTTCACTTTCACTTTCATTACGTCTTTTTTCGGTAAAAGCAGGCAATTCAAAGGTTTTATCAGACAAACTACACGACTACGTGCTGTCGGTCGGTGCATCTTTATACGTCTGAGACAGCGATGCTGATCTGGTGACAAGCTTCAGAACAGTAACGGCTGAATTTTTTCCTGATTGGATCAGGTGAACCGGACCATGACGTAGGCTGGTTTAGTGGTGCAGAAGTTGGTTTGGTCTTCAAAGCTTCGATCTCCATGACAACCATTTTACAAAGTAACCGATCACGACTCAAAACGTCACAGAGGTTTAACTCGGGTGCTGTGAGGACGACATTGTGGGAATATAGCACTGGATTATCGATTAGGGAAGTAGACGAGGGCGTGTTTCAGACAGGTGAGCAGCTTCTCTCTTTCTCACAAACACACACACACTCACACACACACACTGACACACACACACACACACACATACATACACATATTTCCTTTATGTAAACTGAATACATGTTGTACTTGAGCACCATCTAGAGGCTGAAGATCAGCAGAACACCTGGCGGCGACGGATTGTGAATGATAAAGTGACAAATGTAGCTTTATAACCTTAAAATCGGATGTGCAAACGTTCACACAAACACACAAACACACACACACACACACACACACACACACACGTAAAACCAGGAGGTCTATAAAATCTACATGTAAATATGTATATAAGCTGTAAGACCAGTAAAAATAAAACCTACACTATATAAATATGCCTGACACGGTGTGTGACGCTGATTGTATTTTGTGCAGCTGGACTTAAAAGGTACAGTTCTCTCAGTTTGATTAAACCCTTGAAAAAGAGCCTCGACATTCGCTTCTGGAGAAATCCTGAAACCCGTCCCGGTCTCTCCAGCGATTAAGGCAACTACAGCGTTCCTCTAACAGCAGCACAACTTTTTTTTTTTTTTCCCTGACTGTAAAAACGCACGACGGAAACCACGACGAGCCTCGTGGCTGTAAACTGCTCCGTGGAAGTAGAAGAAGAAGAAAAAGAAGAAGAAAACAACAATAACAACAATGGGATTCACAAATCAGACCCGAGCTCTGGTTTAAATCAGCAGCACTAAGCATTTACAAGCAGTGAAGTGTATATAATGGGAGCTGAAAATACAGGAAGGATGGCATGGGGCATGGGGCATGAGGCGTTTGGCAAAAACCTACTTCCTGAGCTCAGAGAGAGATGGAGCGCCTGACAGACAACACTAAGTGGTGGTTCATCATTGGGCACCTTCAGTGTTTTCATATTAAAAAAAAAAAAAAAGAGCAGAAGATGTACTCGTAACCGCCTTACATGAATTTGCCAGGGCTCTCAAGCTCCGTCCCTGTCCGAACATCCCCCTTGTCTTCCCTTGTCAAGATCCTGCTGTTGGTTTTAGATTCGGGAACCAATGGGTACCATGAGACTGTGCTTTTCCACCACAAATGCTCGGTTTCCACCATAGTTTTATTCCGAAGCGTTAATAGCATTGCGATGATCAGATTCGATCATATGAGCTGAAAAGCTCGTACGCGAGTAGCAGAGATCATCGGCGCTTTAGCCGAGCGGGTGTAGCGTGTACAGTTAGCGTGCTAATCCGACAGCAAAGCAGGATCGAACGCAAGCATTTAACACGTGACTGTGTAACAGGTTGCATCATAATATTTCTCATTAGAGAAACATGTGATTAGCTTTTAGATTACCCACAAGTCACCATCGACTTCATGCTAACTCTTCCCAAGCAGCGATCCTGCTCTCGAAAGGAACAGCTTTACTTTTCAGCCTGACGAGGAGAAGGGAAAATTAGCAATCCGCGTCTGTCGCTATCAAGTAACAACTTTCTCCTGTTCTCCAAACCAGTGCAGAATCTACTAATGAACTCGCACGTCTGTGGTGGAAAAGCAGCTGTAAAGGTTCCAGCAGCAGGAGTTCAAAATCTGGTGTAAACTTGGGGAAAAAAAAGGTGGTGGTGGTGGGGGGTTCAAACTGACTGAGGCAGCGACTGCTCTGTACCTTGTGTGTACCTCTGTACGTATCTGTGCAAGCGATCTAGAAACGCCGCACCACCGTGAACGTACAAATGCAGACTGTCGGGTTGGAGATTACGATTCAGGAAACGAGACTGAAAAAAGGTTTTTCTCAAAGGGAAAAAAAAACGAGAGACGATGTGTCTCACTGACCGCAAGAGTCGTCAGAATAGTTCCTGAGAAAGCTGCCTTCCCACTACGAGAGGCAAATATCAATAAAAAAAAAAAGAAGAAGAAAAACAAAACTAGCACTAAACACACCCTAGAAGCATAAAGTGACGAGACGTAGACTTTCAGGGTCTCTACACTATTTCAACCAAACTCTAATATACTCCGGCATCTCGTCAGCGTGCCGGTTCCAGAGCATCAGGGTCGCTCCGACGCCACATTCGGTGATTGTCCTACAGCATACAGATTGACCGCGTCTCTTAGCTACAGACGAGTTCTGCTGGACGTCACGGGACCGCTAAAATTCCGAATAAAGCAGACGTCCTAAGCTGAGTGACGTTGAGGTAGGTGGTGACGTCTATAAACGGGGCCACAGGTCATAGGAGTGTTAGACGGGAACGCTCTCGACGTTGCTGAGAACACCGCACGTTTACTGGACGTTTCCTCACAGTTAGTGATTGCTTTGAGGTATTTCGTGGTACGGTTCAGACCGTAGTGTGAACGCACAGGTCACAAGCTTGGGAAAAAGTCCAGTTGCGTCTTATTCAAGTCGAATCTTTGGCTTGTTTTGCATTGACGTCTTTTCTAGTTGGTCTAGACGAGCCCGGCGTTTATACTTGCCTTTAATTACACGTGTGCAAAATGGGTTTGTCTGACGCGTGTGTGATAGGGGGCGTGTGCCATTTTATTATTTCAAAATTTCATTATTGATTGAATGGTTCAAATGTAAGGACATCATTTTCAATTCGAGACGTAGCATGAAACAAATATGTCTGATCTGCCCCCTAGTGGACATCAGATTTAATCGCGTTAGATTTAATCTTGTCTGATCTGTCTCCTAGTGGACATCAGGTTTAATTGTGTCTGATCTGTCCCCTAGTGGACATCAGATTTAATCGTGTCTGATCTGCTCCCTAGTGGACATCTGATTTAGTTGTGTCTGATCTGCCCCCTAGTGGACATCAGATTTAATCATGTCAGATTTAATCGTGTCTGATCTGGCTTCTAGTGGACATCAGATTTAGCTGTGTCTGATCTGCCCCCTAGTGGACATCTGATTTTATTGTGTCTGATCTGCCCCCTAGTGGACATAAGGTTTAATCATTCCCAACCTGCTCGCTAGCGGACATCAGGTTTAATCTTGTCCAATATGCCCTCTAGTGGACGTCAGTTTTAACTGTATTTGATATGCTCGCCAGTGGTCATCAGGTTTAATCATCCACAATCTGCATGCAAGTGGACATATGGTTTAATCATCCCTGATCTGCCCCCTAGTGGATATCAGGTTTAATCATCCATAATCTGCTTGCTAACAGACATTAGGTGTAATCATGTCGGATATGCCCCCTAGTGGACATCAGGTTTAATAATCTCTGGTATGCCCCCTAGTGGACATCAGGTTTAATTGTCCCCTTGATTCCACTCACACTTCTGCGTCCACATGCACACATGTAGTTACATGTCAGGTATAAACCGACCAACATAACAGCTAGCTCTTAAGGTTCGAGGCTCAGAGGAAGCTGAACGTACAGGAACGAGACGAGGCGACGGGTGAGGAAAAGCCCGTCGATTACTGACTCGAACAGGAGAAATTCACAGATTAGGAAAATAAAATTCACTCAGCTTCACTAAGGGTAAAGATACTCCTGAAATATTCTACCTCTGTGGATTGCTCGATCTGAGGTACGTAAAAAGAGGGAAAAAAAATATTTAGAAACCAGAAGACAAACAAAATAGCGCTTTTTTTTCTCCTGAATAAAAATCTTCAAGTCCTGTAATGAACACCTGTCAGTTGATTTTGGCTGAATGTCCTGATTGTTTTTAGCGTTTTTTTTTTAGCACAGTGTTTCTGAATAGGTATGTATATGTGTGTATGTGTGTATGTGTGTGTGTGTGTGTGTGAGTGTGTGTGTGTGTGTGTGTGTGTGTGTGTATGAATGTACTAAACATGTATAGACAGCCAAGGCTGACAGGAGGTAAATGAGGTACTGGTTGTGTAACAGTCTGATTTCTCAAAACATCCGTGTGAGATGAGTTGCGGTCGTGCCGGGGCCCGTCCCGGAGGAGGCCGAAGCCTGGGCGCTGGTGGACTCGTCCTCCACTAAGGTGAGCCGCTGGTGGACGGCTCGGCTGAGCTGGGACCTTTAGAAGAGGAGGAGGAGGAGGGGCTGTGGTTGGGGAAGGTGAAGGTGGCGTTAGGTGTCCCGGACGACACGCTGGCTGCAGAGGACGCAGCTGCTGATGTGGGCTTCTGAGCAAACAGGGTTCCTTAAAAAGACGAATGAGACACAGTGAGGACAAAATACATCGTCTGTGTAGAGGACCTGATTATAGGACAGCAGACGTGGTGTGTTATTGATTCATTCTGTTTGGAGAAGACGAAGTGTGTGTGTGTGTGTGTGTGTGTGTGTGTGATGACAGTTCAGTGTTGTGTCTCGTTACAGTTACTGACTTCATTACTTGTGTTAACACACACAGATTTCCTGAGCTGTTCTCTGTTACTGCTGCAGTTTGTCTCTTTTTCTCTGTTTGGGTTGCCAGGTCCGTCAATTATAAGCACATGTGGGATTATTGTTCTGTCACTTAAAGTCTAAACATTAAAATCCATGGGTTGTGTTTTTGTCTCTAGTGTGTTTTTATGATTATTTGGAATTTTAGAGTAAGAATAATGATTTATTATAAGTGACTTTTTGTAAATTCTCTTAAAAATATTAGTAGTGACTGGTAGTTATTTTGGTGCGTATTTTGGTATCTCTCTAATACACCTGTCTAATAAAGCTAAATTAAAGTTTGTACTGTTTCACAATCCGTCCACAATCCTGTAACACACAAAATAAATCAGAACTGCTCCACTAATGATTCAGAAGAGTTTCAGAGTTTCAGTTTGACATCATCATATGTCACAGATTTATTGGTCAGATAAGGAAAAAAAGTGTCAAAAACACGACTCGACAAAAAAAAAGGGTTTACTTTAACCTCTGACAAGGACTTTTATTTTATTTTAAAGTTTTTTTTAATGCTGGAAGTATTTTCAAATCATGTCTTTAATAGACTTTAAACCATTTAACTTTTATAAATATCAGCTGTAATAATGAGGAAAATTCAGATTAGTTCATAATAGTAATAATTTATTATTATAATGTGCTAATGGGGCAGCCGTGGCCTAGTGGTTAGGGAACCGGTCACGGGTTCGATCCCCACCCAGGGCAAGACATGACTGAGGTGCCCTTGAGCAAGGCACCTAACTCCCCTAACTGCTCCCCGGGCGCTGTGGCTTGAAGCTGCCCCCCGCTCCGGGCAAGTGTGTACACTGCCCCCTAGTGTTCACTGGTGTGTGTGTGTTTCACTGCACAGATGGGTTAAATGTAGAGGTCACATTCCTTCTGTGTGCAAAACACAGTAAGGCAAAATTCATTTCAGTTCACTTTCATTTCTGAATTGATTTTATTTTTGTTTATACCTGTAAATATGAACTTTGACGAGACTCTTATTTTGCCTTACTGATATAATTATAATTTCCCAGTACTTATACTTGTCTGTCCACATGTCTGTAATGTCTCAGTGTTTTGAGGGACCCCTGACGAAGTGTTTATTAGACTTTATTTTTCTAATGTTTAATAACAGACTGATTTGCTCTATCTATGGTGGTTCTGGTGCTGCTACATTTAGTTCCTAAATAAAGCACTGAAAGGACTTTTGTCTTATCAACGATCTTTTTTTTTTTTGCAGATTTTATTTCAGTTTTATTTCAAATTAAAAGTACAGTAATTAGTAATCGGATGACATTTTCTAGAAAGTAAACAGTAAATTAAACCTATTACAGTTTTTTTCCCAAGTGTGTGTGTGTGTGTGTGTGTGTGTGTGTGTTGGGGGGGTTATATGATATACTGCTACTGAAACAGTACAATAGTACATGTTGTATAAGTAAACTTCACCACTAGAGGGCAGTGTTCATCTTCTATTGGTTTTTATAACAGATGATCATGACACAAGTGCATGATCACTACTGCTGTAGGTGGGGTGTGAAGGCAGGACTGTCTGGTCCAATCCCACAGCAGATCCAGAGAAGGATGTTTGCTAACATCTTGGTGCTGCAGATACTACAGAACACTTTCAGAGGTCTTGTGGAGTCCATTGCTGCGCCCGAAATGGCATACTGCCATACTAGTTAGTATGCAAATCTAGTATGCGACACGGCATAGTGTGTCCGAGTACCTAGTGGCTCCTAGGGGCTCCTGATAAATTGGGTACTCAAATAACGTGACGTCAAAGGTTGTTGGTATGACGGCGGATCAAGTACGTCGGATGTAGTGTGTATACTACACACTCGCACATTAGAAGTGCATACTAGTTCAGCAGCTGAGTATGTACTAGCTCCAAGCAAGTAAATAGTATTTAAATACGCCAATGCTACTTTGGTCTTAATGTTATGGCTGATCAGTCTTTATTATGGTCAGTAATAATGTTACGGTTGAGTAGAGACGCGTCCACGTACCTGAGTAGACGACACCGTTGACCTCTACAGATACGCTGATGCTGGCAGAGCCTGTGGAGGAAATGCTCAAGGCCATGTCGTGTTTATCCTCTGCGGAAACACAAACGCAAGCACGAGCTGTTACTCTTCCTGTCGCTCGTTTCCTCCACCTGTCATTAGGAAACTGGGTATTTTGAGGAAACGGATCCTCAGACCTGCTGTAATAACTGACCTTTTGGTGTCAGACCCATGCGCAGGTTCATGGGCATTTGTGACGCCATGGCTAGCAGGTTGTGCTGAAATGCCTGCTGCATGAGTCTCTGCTGCTCCTCGGCCAGACGTGCCATCTTCCTCTCTGGACCCTCGGGGACTCCCAGGCCTGTGCCGGTCTCCAGCTTTTCCCTCAGCTGCTCCAGCGTTGCAGCCCGAGCCAGTCCTGCCACCTGCTGCGACCCCAGAGCGAGAGCCATGGCTGGTGCGCGAGCCGCCAGCAGCGATGGAGAAGCATCTTCTGAAAAAAAACACACAGAGATAAGAGTAATACACACATCACATTTTTTTGGCTATGTCTCTGTCCAATCTTATTAAATGTCTCCATCTCGAGTCGGTCCTCTTACCCAGAGCCTTGAGCGAGGGTGCCGATGCCCCCTGCAGGCCGTTCAGGGCCGCTGCAGCTCCGGCACCCAAAGCAGCCAGGTGCAATTTGGGAGGGGAGAGAATGTGGGAGGCGGCGCTAGGGGAGGGGCTAAAGCGGAACAGGCTGTTGCTGTAGCTGGGGCGACGCCCCTCGCGGCGATTGCTGTCGATGGCGGCCTGCAGCTCGTTGGGAGAGCTCAGGCTTTTGCGTGCGCACTCGTACGGGTACAGGTACTTCATATACCTGATGAAAAGATAAAACAGACAAACACGGGGTTATTATTATGCTGCTCATTCAACACGGCGCTGAATAAACACCAGAGTCTGTACAGCTGCATTAACACACCTATTAATAAAGAGATGCCCGCTGAGAGACTGATTTGGTGACTGCTTAAATGTCATTTGTTATAAAGGTAGCAGTACTTCAGCAGAATGATTTTTGGTCCAGGACCAGGTTACTCACTCGAATCGGCGGCCTAGTTCACTTGCCTGCTGACTGAAGTTGATTCACTGACTTCACCGGCTCACTAAATTCAACCTGATTCACATCACTGACATGATTCAAAACAGCTGTTTCACTCGACTCACTCTCTAACCTGTCCCAACTCACTGACCCGGACTCACTCTCTAACCTGACCTGACTCGCTGAATCAGTTCACTCTCTAACCTGACTCGACTCGATGAACCAATTCACCTTCTGATCTGACTTAATAACTAAACTCACTCTTTAACCTGATCCGACTCTTTAAATTAATTCACCTTCTTACCCGACTCTACTGGCTCTTTAAGCTGGCTCGACTCGCTAAACTGGTTAACATTCTCACCTGACCTGACTCACTGATACGACTTGCTCTGTAATGTAACTTGCTAAATTAATTTCACCTTAGGACCTTTCTCACTAACTCGACTCACTTGACTCACTGAATCAATTCACCTTCTGTCCTGACCCACTGTTTCTTTAACCTGGCCTAACTTTTAAATTGGTTCACCTTTTTACCTGACCTGACTCACTGACCCGGACTCACTCTTTAACCTGACTTGACTCAAAGAATCAGTTCACTCTCTAACCTCACTTGACTCACTGATTCAATTCACCTTCTGACCTGAACCAACTCTCTCTTTAACCTGGCTTGATTCGCTAAATCGGTTAACATTTTTACCTGACCTGACTCACTGACACGACTCACTCTCTAATCTGACTCGATTTACTAAATCAATTTCACCTTCTGACCTGAATCACTGACTTAACTCACTCTTTAAACTGACGTGACTCCTTAAATCAATTTTACCTTCTGACATGACTCACTGACTCAACTCACTCTCTAACCTCACTTGACTCGCTGAATCGATTCACCTCCTGACCTGACCCAACTCACTGACTCAACTCTCTCTATAACCTGGCTTGATTCTCTAAATTGGTTCACCTTTTGACCTGACTCAAATCACTGACACGACTCACTCTCTAAACTCACTTGACTTGCTGAATCGATTCACCTTCTGACCTGACTCTATCCACTAACTCAACTCACTGTCCAACCTCACTTAACTCGCTGAATCGATTCACCTTCTGACCTGACTTAACTCATTCTCGAAATTCACTTGACTCGCAGAATCACTTGACCTTCTGACCTGCCCCGACTCACTGACTCAGCGTTAACCTGGCTTGACTCCCTAAATTGGTTCACCTTCTTACCTGACCTGACTCACTGACCTGACTCACTCTCTAACCTTATTTTACTCTCCGAATCAATTCACCTTCTTACCCGATCTGACTCACTGTCTAACCTGACACGATTCACCTTCCCTCCACTCTCTCTCTGATCCAACTCGCGTGACGTCTAACTCGACTCGCTGAACCGACTCTGCTTCGCACCTGACCCGACTCACTGACTCTTTCAGGCTTAGCCGGCTGGCGATTCTCTGTTGTTTTGCCACGTGTCATTAGTGAAAAAGACAAACCGGAGTCTGATCCTCGGTAGAAAGTATTCGAGAAACATACGTTCCTGCCTCTAAACTGCAGCGTGTGTGTGTGTGTGTGTGTGTGTGACACCAACGCAGGCTACGTTCATACACACTGCTGTTGGACCCATTGTGAGGAGTCTTATCGTCATGGTGTTTATCTCTCTCTCCTGTATGGGTATGTATCTCTAAATTAGTGGGAATATAATAGACGGCTGACATCTGAGTGACACTGATAATCAACTGTAGTTACACCCTACACCAGAAATGAGTAAAAATAGAACGAGAGCTGGAACGTGACAAGAACAGAGAAGTGCCTCTACACACACATCGGCGGTGTGTAGCTGAAATAAACCGACAGGGAACACGAGGGTATCAAAGGGGTTACACAATAGTGCTACTTTACATTAATGGCGTCACGCAAAATCAAGAATCGAATCAGTAAAGTGTCCGAAAAAAGTGTCACTAATGTGCCATAGTTTGGTGTCTCTAGACATGTGTGGTGGTGCATTGTCCTGTTAGAAGAGGACAAACCCATCAGAATGAATGCAGGACATGAACCGGTGTAACTCATCGGAAAGGAGGGACACATAGTGTTCACCTGTCAGAGACGTTTACAGATGTACCAGGGGTCCAATAGAATGGCAGCTAAACAAACCCATAGAGTAATTACGACTGTTCTGATTGGTCGGCTCGGTCAGTAGCTTGGTGACTGTTTTTAGCTTCTATAACACAAACTAACATCACTACTAGATGTAGCTAGAATCGGACAAAAACGATTTCTTTAAAGTGAAAGTGAAAGTGAAAGTCTTTCACTGTGGTGGAATAAAAGTGGAAAAAATAGAGGTGTTTGATTAAAATAACATCTCAGCACTTCAACCCTTCGTCCAGGATGAACTCTGACCCCGATCGAATCAATAAATCCATCGCATCAATACACTGCTCCAACAGCTGGACATGGTGGACAGAAGGTGCACTCAGAGCTGAGACCCAAATACACCAGGATGGTAATCTGAGTGAGAGTGTGTAAATGTGTGTGTGTGTGTGTGTTGGTGTTCTCACTGTGTACGGAGTGTGAAGGCGGCGCTGGTGATGGACGTGGGCAAGTTGAGGCCTTTGGTGATTTCTCTCCAGATCTTCTTGTTGATGACCTCCACCAGGCCTCCTTTCTCTGTCACCAGCTTGTAGAGCATGTAGAGATCCAGCACCTGCTTGGCCATGATGGGGATCCGGTTCACTGGGGTTCCTGTGTACACAGACAAACACACACACACACACACACATTACAATTATTTGATAAGACGTAAGTCATATAACATATATTATACGATATGTCTGGCACACTGCCTGAATTTTATCTGGTATACTACCTAAAGTGTGTCTGGCGCACTGCCTGTCTGGTGTTTTGCCCAAATTTTGTCTGGACTACTGACTGAATTGTGTCTGGAGTATTGCTTAATTTGTGTGTGGAGCACTGCATGAACTTTGTCTGGTACACTGCCTGAAGTGTGTCTGGCACACTGCCTGAATTATATCTGGCACACTGCCTGTCTGTGGTTTTGCCTAAAATTTGTCTGGATTACTGCCTGAATTGTGTCTAGCACACTGCCTGAATTTTGTCTGGATTACTGCCTGAATTGTGTCTGGCATACTGCCTGAATTGTGTGCAGAGTACTGCCTGAATTGTGTCTAGCACACTGCCTGAATTGTGTGAAGAGTACTGCCTGAATTGTGTCTGGATTACTGCCCGAATTGTGTCTGGCACACTGCCTGAATTGTGGGCAGAGTACTGCCTGAATTGTGTCTGGATTACTGCCTGAATTGTGTCTGGCACACTGCCTGAATTGTGTGAAGAGTACTGCCTGAATTGTGTCTGGCACACTGCCTGAATTGTGTGCAGAGT
>JAOVVF010000032.1:2529326-2539955 GCA_028565595.1 Duopalatinus emarginatus | reverse complement strand
CGCTTGGCTTAAATCACAATGAAATCTGAGTATCACTGAGCGGCATATACAGCATTACCATAAGTATTCAAACACTGCAAGAATTCTAAAAATCTCCATAGTCCACAGTCATGACACTAACACCGTTAATAATAACGAGATGTATTTCGTAATTACGACATAATATATAATTTTAACGACATAATATTTCATAATAACGAGATAATTTCTCATAATAACGAGATGTTTATTTAGTAATTACGACATAAAATCGTGTAATAACGACATGCTGAAGAAGATTTTTTATTACACTTGGCAGTAATACACTTCCGTACAAAACCACAGACGGGTGGAGTAAATAGCATTGATCATCTCATTACAGTAACCCGTGTCAAGCGGTAACAGGTAAGATATATAATGCACCAAGCTTCCGAAGTTGACGTGTTGGAAGCAGGAAAAATGGGAAAATGGGCCATTACAAAAGAGTAAACTATGATAGTCAGATGCCTGAATCAGAGCATCTCCAAACCAGCAGGTCGTGTGCAGTATGTCCCACACGACCTGTCCCGGTATACAGTATATATACAGGTGGTTGGTGTGGTACAGTGGTAACATCATTGGGTTCCCATGTGAGAGACCTGGGTTCGATTCCCTATCTGGGAAGCCAGTCTGTGCTACACCAATAAGAGTCCTTGGGCAAGACTCCTAACACTACGTTGGCCTACCTGTAATACTAATAACGCTATGGATAAGAGCGTCTGCCAAATGCCGTAAATGTAAATATATACCAAAATACACCAAAAGTGGTCCAAGTAAGGACAAGCAGTGAACCAGTGATGGGGTCAATGTTCCCCCAAGGTTTACTAATGTGTGTAGGGGTGAATGACCACAGAAGATCCCCAGAAGGATCTGTCTTCTGAACACCTTCAGAGGTGTTAATGTTATGGCTGATCGGTGTATAGACCACGTGTTCAGGCAATACGCAGTGCAAACTTCTGACCCCACCGTGAGGAATCCTAGATCCTCTCACGTGGAGATAAAGCCAGCTGATATCAGGAGTATTTAGCTTCGTGAAACTTGTATGTCATGGTTCAAGTTTTTATTTATTTATTTTTTATAATAATGGATCCGGGTTCTTCAGAAGCGTGTTTGAGAAAATGACATCTTCTTCTTCACTTGAGCGAGTGATTCACCTGATCGGAGTCGTGAACGTGGTGCGCGCTACGCTCAAACAGGAAAACCACAGCCGCAGTGATGACACCTCAACCGTTTCCTGTGTTTTCACAATGCGTATCGTTTCATTCGCTGCTCCGTCCGTCTCAGAGAGACCAGAAGAACCAGACGGCTCGTCCTCTCTTTCTCTCTCTCTTTCTCACACAAGCCTTATCGATCCACCGAGTCAGCTCGCTGCGTTACTGCGGAAACGCTTCAAGTATACAACATCCATTCGCTCTTTCTGTAAACAAACTGAGGCAAGAGGAGCCGATGATGATGATGACGACGATGATGATGATAATGAGGTCATACTGTTGCTGTAGTAACAGCTTACTCGGGGAATTCGTATAACAGGCACAATCCAATACTAATAATAAACTAATGAGCAGAGCTCCTGACATGGTGAGGCTTCTGTGGGGAGATTTATGGAAGGAGTCTCCAGTGTCAGCGCTTCGTAACAGGAGAGAAAAGAAAGCGGGTTCTGGTTTCACACCACATGACAAGCTGCATTATTTTTGTCTAAATATTTTTAAGAGAAGGTGAAGGAGTGACTGTATGTGGCTATGATAATACAAGTGACAAGAGAATCGGATTCGTTTCACAGATCGTATCCTTAAACGTAACCGTAAATGGTTATAAGTAACATTTTAGTAATACAAATTATGTAATAATAATAATAATAATAATAATAATAATAACAACAATAATAACGATAATAATAATAATATAAAAGAATACTATTTGTTACTATTATCTGTTACTGTTATCATTTTTATTCTTTAAAAAATATAGGACCATAAATAGATAAATAAAATGTTTCCATAAAGGAGTAAAAAATTTATGTGACCATAAATGCATAAAAATAATGTGAACAAAAAATGGATATAAAATGTGTCCATAAATGGATAGCAAAATGTGACCATAAATAGATTTTTTTAAAATGTGATCATAAAAAGATTTTGAAAAGTGACCACAAATAATAATTTTTTTAAGGGTCCATAAATAGATTTTTTTAAATATGTGATCATAAAAAGATTTTTAATGCGACCATAAATAGATTTTTTAAAATATGACCATGAATAGATTTTTCAAAATGTGACCATAAATCGATTTTTAAAAAAATGTGAACAAAAATATTTTTTAATGTGACCATAAATAGATTTTTTTTAAGGTGACCATTAATAGATTTTTTTAATGTGACCATAAATAGTTTTTGTAATGTGACCATAATTACATTTTTTTAAATGTGACCATAAATAGATTTTTTTTTAATGTGACCATAAATAGATTTTTAAAAATGTGACCATAAATAGATTTTTTTTTAATGTGACCATAATTAGATTTTTTTAAATGTGACCATAAACAGATTTTTTAAATATAACCATAAATGGATAAGAAGTATGACATGCTGCATAAATTAAATACACTAGTGTTCTGTAAGTGTGTGTTTTTCCAGGAAGACAGTCAACTAGTGCTGAAACTATCGAGGTCACAATTTAAATCATGAGAGTCGCAGTTATGTTTGTAGCCCACATTAGTAAAAACACTGTCTCAGGTTTAAGTAGGAAAATTGTACTGAACCCAGCACAGAGCTTGTGAACTGACCAGCCTGGTTGACCAATCCAAGGCAACAAAACCCCTATGTGTTGTGACATCACAACCACTACATAGGCCTCAAGGCAGAAAAAACTGAGTGGATGTTCTCATCAGATAGACCCCAAGGGCTCGAATTCAGGTCTGTGTATAAAACAAGAGGATATAATGTGTAATAAAAATACAAATCATTGCAATAATCATCCTAACAAAGGAAGTGTTCATATCCCAGACCTTCTCACATCCAGTGGATCTGTAACCCTACATTTACACCCGCTGTGATTTTTCACCACTCGTCACCCAGACCGGTGGGTCACCTGTCGCCTGTGGGCATTTCTAAACTAAAGCTGACCGTTTGTTGCTATGGTTTCACTAGTGGCAAAAAAAAAAACAAACACCCAGGCCGTATGTTGCACTTTACTGAATACAATGTAGAATGTGAACAAAATGAAATCACACCCTGTCCTGGAATCCCTACAATCTCTACAATGTTTTTTTTTGGTAACACTCTAAAATTACAGCTCACTAATTAAGCACACAATAAGGAGCTGTTGAGTTATGCGTAAGGTAAAATAAGTACAGAGTAGGTAAAGGTGACAATACTATATGTGGTTATTACTGGGTACTTTAAACACATTTGACAAATAAGGCACGTTACTACGTTTGAAATCTATTGTGCTTCTGAGAATAATTATACATTACAAAAGTCAATTAAAAGTAGAACAGTTTAAGCAAGTGATTATTACTGACATTTTTATGAATAAGTAACAGCTACTATTTTGAACATAGGCGAAACAGTGTAAAATATGTGTGAAATATGTGATGATGATTATTGTGGAAAGTCACATGTCCTGAACTAGGGCTGGGCGATATGACCTCTAATCAGTATCACAATTAGAGTATCACGTTTTTTCCTTGATTACGATTAATGAACAATTATTTTTATGTTTTTGTTCATAGTTTACTAAATTCTGATTAAAACAGATGAATCTTACCTTTTCTCTTGGATTAATATAACACAGAAAAATAAATACATTTTTTACATACATGCGCATCCCACATCCGTAACAGGAACCAAGACTTGATACCACCTTTTTGCTTTACGGCCGTTTCCATGACAACGCGAGATGATAGATGCAAGACGCAATATTAACGTTACATATGTGTGTGTATATACATATATAATATTAAACTAACAATATAATAACTTGCAAATGTTTAAACATATTTTTACTATAGTACTGGCAAGTCAATTTTGGTACAATTCTGTGCTAACAACATGCGTCGGAAACCAGTTAAAGCCGTTAACGGCTTCACTAATCTGCACATGCGTTAGCGAAAGGCTACGATAGGCCCATATTCCCCCAGTGACACCTTTACTATCTTGCTGATTAGTTCTTTCTACTGACGGGCAGGGCTCATGTAAAGCAGTCGCCATCTTGGCCATTACGGGTTTCAACATTCATTTCATTCATAGAGTGGCTCAACTCTGTATATATATAAATAAAATATAAATATATATATAAAATAAGATCTCTGAAGATATCCAGTAATAACCACATATTTGTAGTACCATATTTTCTTACAGCTTAATTAACAGGTACTTACTCTCTACTTACTCTGTAATTAGCAGGCTGTAATTTAAAGTGTTAGCGTTTTTTTACGTCTATAAAGACACACCGTACAGGTCAGTGAAATCTAAGGCCACGACAGTGAGGTTCTGTTCCATCTCTAGAACGAACACAGTTTCACCGTGGAGATAAAGCCTAGAGCAGCCTGCTGACTTCTCACTGGATCTCACCGCACACCAATTCGCTCCTAATTTGCATCAAGTTAAACTTCGCTAAGCTTGGTCGCGTCTCTGACTCCACCCACTTCGCTTCACCAACGTTCATGCTGATTCCTGTCATCTGTCCGAATCATAACTGGGAGCTGGAAAAAAGATCAGGTGTGTGACTTGTAATGAACAGACTAAAACCACAATGCTATAACACACACACACACACACACACACACATATGGTGTTGAGTAAACACTGCTCACGTTGTT
The DNA here is from genome assembly GCA_028565595.1 of Duopalatinus emarginatus. Taxonomy (NCBI): domain Eukaryota; kingdom Metazoa; phylum Chordata; class Actinopteri; order Siluriformes; family Pimelodidae; genus Duopalatinus; species Duopalatinus emarginatus. The sequence continues at coordinate 2,535,119 of JAOVVF010000032.1, read as the reverse complement.
CAATTAAAATCCTATTAATCATCTCAGGGTTAGGCAGAGGGGAAACTAGAGCTGTTACCAACACCACAGGCCCCGGGACCCCAGTGACACACAGGGGATTATGAGGGTCAGCTGTACGTCCCACTGCGCCCGTCTAACACACACACACACACAATTGTATCACTGGACACTGAAAGCCTGAGCGTGTGGCCTTTGTGTTCGTCCTCGCTCACAATTATACACTCAAGGTGGGGGTAATGGCAAGAGACATAAATCAATGACACAAACACACAAACGCCTCTCTTTCTCTCTCTCTCACACACACACACACACACACACACACACACACACTTTTTCCATGTGTATTAACATTCTTTGTGTGATGATAAGCTATGTAATCACACTCTTCTAGGTTTGGTTGAAGTATTTATGCCTGTAAGTAATGAGTCAGTAGGTATGTTTACATGCAGCCTGATCATCTGTTAATAATCCGACTAGTAGCTCAATCGGAATAGAACACACCCATGTATACACCACAGTCGGAATAGAACACACCCATGTATACACCACAATCGGAATAGAGTCGTCTGATTGGGTCATTCCGATTACATTTTCTTTCTGATTGAACGAGGTGGTAAATCCTTTAAATAATCTGTTAAATAAAAGAATAATAGCCGTGTAAACTCTCATATCTGATTACATTCCCAAACAGATCATTTATCTCCATTCTGCTCATGTGCACACGTCATAACAAAAGCTCACAATCAAAAAACTGGTCATCAGAGGAGACGAAGTTTATGTTCAAACTTTATGAAGACAGTCAGCAGGACCGGATGGTCGTAAAGCCAAACAACAACAAAGAGCTGTTCAGAACAAATGTAAACGACTCAGGTAACATTTTGCGTCTCCTCTCTGATCGAACTCGCGTGAAGCTCGTTGTCATGGTAACGTGTGCAGTAAACATTACTCTACGTGTGCGCGTTATATCTTTATATGTAAACAGACCTAGTGTTGTGTAATTTTAAGGGGAAAGTCCGGTCTGTCTTAAAGTGGACATTTTGATGTAAAATTGTATGGGTTGAGAAGAAAATGTCTGATTTCTCACAGTTAAATTAACATAAACATTTAGGAAAATCCAAATCTGATGGTCTGAAATGAACCTTCAGGTGAATAGGGCAGTTTTCTGTGCAAACAAAAGTCACTCAAATCTGAATGGAGGGAAATTGAAAGAGTGATAGGAAGAGAAGCGTGAGTGCAATCTGTCAATAAGTTCACATGAAGGGTCACTCAAAGTGGTCACAGCTTGAAAATTGAAAACCCATTCAAGTGTATGCAAACTTTTTCACTGGAAAAGCAAGTGTGGAAGAAGAAAGGATAAACATTTCCACATGCAAAATACAAGCACGTCTTTCCAGATCAAACCGAACATTATGTGGCTGGTCCAACAGCGATATCTCAAAAACTGCAGGACGAGTTAAAGGACAAAAACGCGGCAGAATAAAAAGAAGAACGGCGCATTCACTAGGAATGAACATCCCTGATTATCTGTTATTTTATTTCATTAGTGTTCAGTATTATTATAGTTATTTTTTAATATGTAGATAAATGCTTTTTAAATGTATAAAAACAGAAATTATATATATTTATAAAATAATTACAAATCATTATTATTATTATTATTATTATTATTATTATTATTATTATTATATTTGTTTGTTGGAAGTTTTTCTTTTTGCTTCAATTACTAACTTTGAAAAATGAGTGATTTATTTTAGAAATTATTTTTTTTCATTCCAGAGATTTCTAGTGTGGACACACTGCGTAGACAAACAAAAAAACCCTGCAAAAAATGTTTCAACATTTCCTCTAATCCGATATTTATTTAGTGGGTTTGGAAGGAGTCTCCATTGTCAGTGTGAGTTTCCCAACACTGCAAAAGCAAAACAAAGAAAACAAATAAAGCCTGGAGACAGGTTAAGTGTTCATAGCTGCTCTGACTTCAACGACTTATTATCTGTAACTACAAACAGATACAAGTGCACGTTCTTCACGGCACGATCACGCATGTCACACATGATCATACAAACTGCACACGTCCCAGATTTCACAGAAATGCCTCGGTGCTGCTGTAACCACATGGAGACATTGACAGCGACGTCTCTTCTCGCTTCCTCTTCGCAGCCTCAGCCCGGATCAGCTGGTGGTCTGACGATGGCACGCTCGGAGGAAACGAGGCCTCGGCAGGAGTGTGTGCTGGCACGCCTCCAGCACAGGAGTCATGTTCTCTCAGCCATCACACGCACACTCCCACACTCGCACACGCTGACGTTTACTTTCAGTTTGGAAATGAATGCTACACTCCTGTGCCAGGGAATTCCTGTGGTGGACTACGCTGTGCTTTAACACACACGTCCCTCCTGGGAACTTTGTCAAATCTGGTCTCCACACACCCTGGAGTCTGGCCAAGCGCTGCCGAGATTCAGCCAGGAGCATGGGAAACACACACACACACACTCAGAGAGCGAGTGTAAAGCGAAAGCGTGACGTATGAGCTCTGGCTTGATGCCAGCACACACTTCCAGGGTTTTTTTTCTCCCCCTACAGCTGACGGCAGGAGAGGCTCGGCGTGACTCAGACCTCCGCAGGCTCTGTGGGATTAGTGATGCACGGCGCTTGGCCTGACTCCAGCTCTCTAAAAGGCGACTGAATGAGCGTTGGAGCTGTCAGCAGCAGGTACTCGTGTTACAAGTACACTAGAGCGTTCGAGAGTGTGTTCCGGAGAAAGAGAGAGAGTTTGGCATGAGATCATGAAGCAACCAGACGATATGATTCATTTCCCAGAAAACGTTTTGAATCAGGGACGAGCTTTTTTCACATATGCAGTGTTTACCCTGCCCGACTCGATCTCTGGCTGGTTCTCGGTGTGGTTCTTCACACAGGTGAGAACACAGCTATCACACTCAGGCATGGACTGGAACGACTGACTTGATAGCGTCTAAGCTGAGGTTTTGATTATAGTGAAAAAGCCATTCGACTCTGAATCGACTCACCTGCAGGAAGTGAATCAAACATAGACAAACAAAGAGGTTTTTCACAGATAAAGGAGGGAGATGGATGAACTGAAGAAATGCTGTGACTTCTAGAGGTTTTGATCCGCTAGCTGTGACTCACTTAATAACTGGAACTAATGATTCATATAATTGATCTAATCAGTCACTGATTTACTCCCTGACCAATTAAGCAACAATTTTTGCAAACAACTATCTTCCCCCAGTACGCTTCTCAAACAATGTCAATGCAAACTGCTCCAAAACAAAAGAATCAATTCCATCTGATTCGGAATCAAATAGATGTGAAAGTGAACTGTTTGCCTACTGTGTTTGCACACCGACAAAAGTGACCTCCGCATTTAACCCATCCGAACACACCAGTGAACACTAGGGGGCAGTGAACAAACCTGCCCGGAGCAGGAGGGCAGCCCCAAACCACAGCGCCCATAGGGCGGGTTAGGTGCCTTGCTCAAGGGCATCTCAGTCGTGTCTTCCCCTATGCAGGGATCGAACCCGGGTCACAAGACCGGTACCTTAACCACTAGACCACGGCTGAACCGAATCAAATAAGTCGTCAAGTGCACACTGTTGTTCTTACCTGTTTGAAGTGTTCATCGTAGCCCCAGTCGGCCTGTCCGTTTGGAGACGTCGCTGTTTGCGGCCCAGCAGGTGAAAGGTCATCCTGCGGCTCCGGTTTGATCCTGATGGGAGACGAGTCGTCTCTCTGAATCCTGGTTCCTGTGGCTGAGGCGGCTGCGTAGCCTGTAAACTGTCTGGCCATTGCGCTCTGCTGAAGCGCCAGGGTCTGCTTGCGCAAAAACTCCAGCCCGCTCACTGGGGAATTCCGCTCTTCGTCATCCTCGTCCTCACTGCCTTCGTCAGCCATCGGTTCGTCTTCATCATCATTTTCTGGATCTATGTCGTCATCGTCACCCGAGTCTCTGCCCCGGGCCACTTCATCCAGCGCAACCCCGTGGACCTGGCCCTTACCGCTGCTGCCCAGCGCCGAGGCCCGGGCCGCTGCCAGGATGGCGTGCTGAGCGGCCACTTGCTGAGCGTACATCAGATGGGCGTCACGCAAATGCCTCTCCTTGCGCTCCATCTCCAAACGCGCCTGCTGCTGCCGCTGCAAATGCTCCATCACGGCTTCGAGCTTCACCCCCGCTGCACCTCCCTGAGGGTAAACACTGCCTCCTAAACTGCTCTCCTGAGAGAATGAAAGAGAGACACAAGAGGGGGAAGCCGGGGAGGAAGTAACATAGTCGTCAATGACCTGCCATAAACACGCAACTCTAATTACATCTCAGAAGAACTCAGACGATCCCTTTAATCTGATCATCAGAACGACACAACAGCAATCTGATGAAGAAAACGTCTCGCTCCACTCGGCATCAACAGCCGTTCACGGCATCACGGTTCGTTTTAGCAACAGTCGAAGCGGCGGAATATTTCTCCGTCTTCGATCTATAATGTATTGCTGAGTGCACTGAATCAATATCTCAGCCCGGAGCTATTCTCTCTGAAATAATGCATGAGCCAGCACAAGGCTTTCAAGGTGTAATTGTGTGTCAGGACTTCGACAGACGAAAGGGGGCAATAAATTATACGGCCGCCTTTGATCTCCAATTAACATTCGGTGGATGTGAAGATTAGAGTTACGCTGCAAGCAATAGGAAGTGCAAAGACCTAAACATGTCCACGGTTTATAAAAACAAGCCTGGGAAAGGAGTCAAGTATATGGTGAATGACAAACGAAGACATGATGTTTACATGACGGGGTTATGCTAAAATTGGATTAAAAAATAGAGCATAAAAGCTACATTTACTGATCATTTTTTATAAATTTATACAGTTTTATATCCATAAAGGTCCAGGGATCAATTCCCGCACAGGGCAAGACACGACTGAGGTGCCCTTGAGCAAGGGACCTGACTCCCCCAACTGCTCCCCGTGCAGCGTGGTTTGGGGCTGCCCCCCACTCCGACCAAGTGTGTTCCCTGCCCCCTAGTGTTCACTGGTGTGTGTGTGTGTGTGTTTCACTGCACCCATGGGTTAAATACAGAGGTCACAAGTGATTCATTGACCACTGTGCTTGGAATTACACACATTCCGTGCATTGGGCAGCCCTTAGTCACAGTGATTGGGGAGCAGTCGGTGGTTAGGTGCCTTGCTGAAGGGCATGTCAGTCGCGTCTTGTCGGTTGGGGGAATCAAACCCGCAACTTTCTGATCTCAAAGGAGGTTCCTTAACCACAAGCATATGGCTGCCTCAAAAAAAATTACATATATTTATATATATACTTATTTTTATACAAAATTATATAATTCCAGAAATAAGTCTATAAAATGATACCCTTACCCTTATCATTTCTGACCCACTGCTGCATATTAAAGCCCTCAAGCGCGGTGCAAATACACCAAAAATACCCCCATGCGTACTAAACTACTACCTAAACACACATACAGTATATATATACACACTACACCACACCACACCACAAGCCCGGCGCGCGCGCGCTGTCTCGCCACACTCTGTCTAGTACGCTAGTAGGCAGTATGGAACGTAGTCATGGCGACGCGCAAGCACGCGACCGTTGGCTGCGCAGCCAACTATGTGTACTTAGATACTGTTTAGTGCGCATGCGTGTGGTTTTAGTAACATATTAATTTATATTTAAATAGGTTTGAGGGGGTGTTATAGCTAATCATAAAAATGTAATAAAATAAACAATGATTGTAATATAATAAAATAAACATTATATACT
>JAOVVF010000032.1:2506356-2518646 GCA_028565595.1 Duopalatinus emarginatus | reverse complement strand
TAACCAGGCTAAAGGAACATGTAGCTTTACTTGGTTAAGTATAAAATGGTTTCTAGTGATAAGAAAGTAAGGTCACATATACACACACACACACACACACACACACACACACACACACACACACATGCACAGAGTGAGTGAGAAATTGATAGAGACAGAGAGAGAGAAAGAGAGTGAGAGAGAAAGAGAGAGTGAGAGAGAGAGAGAGAAAGAGAGAGAGAAAGAGAGAGAGAGAAAGAGAGTGAGAGAGAGAGAGAGAGAGAGAGAGAGAAAGATCGAGAGAGAAAGAGAGTGAGAGAGAAAGAGAGAGTGAGAGAGAGAGAGAGCGAGAGAGAGAAAGAGAGAGAGAAAGAGAGTGAGAGAGATTGAGAGAGAAAGAGAGAGAAATAGAGAGAGAGAGAGAGAAAGATTGAGAGAGAGAGTGAGAGAAAGAGAGAGAAAGAGAGAGAGAGTAAGAGAGAAAGAGACACCACTAGTCTGTACCAGTTCTATTTTATATTTTATATGTAAAGTTTCTTTAATAAATAAATAAAAACAACATAATTATGAGCATATGACTATGTTATAAGAGGCGTAATGGGCAGGTGACAGTAGTTACATCACACCACCATGTCGTTGATGACTTTCCTATAATGGCACACGCCCATGTGTTTTATTCCTTATTAATTATTAGGACTGCCAAGTTCAAGTTCAGAGCTGCAAAACAAAATCTCTGCTGCTAGGACTTCGAAACCCACCCGTTCTCAGGCTGCGTCCGAATTCACGTACTCAAGCAGTACATACTGAATCAGAAGCAGTGTGTACTGTTTTACCGTTAAAGCAGTACGCAAGTCCAGTATACGAGCGAGCAGTGTGTACAGCCTCGGGCGCACTAGATCCGCCATCTTTCCAATGTCATGTGACGCATGATGTCATACCACAGCCGTTTTTTAAATCCCCAAATGTACTTTTTTAAACATTACAATGTATTTTATTTTATTAATATAGAAATTATTAACATAAAAATACTTTTATATTGCTCCTCTTCAGTTCCGAACGTCTGCGCTGCTCGAATTGCATTATGGGACAGAACAGTGTGCTCAGTTCATCTACTGCAAAATGTCTACTGATGCAGTACGTCATCCAGGAACTTTTCACGTACTGCTTGATGCATACTGCACATTCGGACACACTAGTCACGCCTTCGGACGCAGCCTCAGTCTTTTAGTCACTTTCCCAGCGATATTGTGTCTGATGTCTGATTGTGTTCACCTGTGTTGTGTTTCCTGTCCCTGTGTTCTTCACACATTTTTAAGAATTCCTAGCGAGCCTGAACTGAGCCTTTGTTTCGGTGTTGCGTGGACGGGAAAATTAATGAGGTTAGACAGTAACCAGGCTAAAGGAACATGTAGCTTTACTTGGTTAAGTATAAAATGGTTTCTAGTGATAAGAAAGTAAGGTCACACACACCCAGAGTGAGAGAGAGAGAGAGAGAGAGAGAGAGAGATAGTGGGGGGTGGGGTGGGGGGTCTGAAATGAAATGATATATCATAGTGATATATGGAAGAAAACATTGCAACCCCATTTGCTAAAATAAGCAGCGCTGCGTCATCCACACGCACGAGTGATGAATGAGATTTTAATGTCAAGACGGCAACTCGACATTTTCTTCTGAAGGGAAAAGTTAACCTGACCTGAGTAAGAGGCAAACAGGGCAGAACAGGTGTGTGTGTGTGTGTGTGCGTGCGTGCGTGCGTGCATATTATTTTTGCTTTATTTGCAAATGACATCAGCCATATCATTAAAACCTGAATATGAATCACACTGATTATCTCATTACAGTGGCACCTATTAAGTCAGTTCTCAAAGTTTTCGGTGTTTGAAGCAGGAAAAATGGGCAAGTGTAAGGAACTTGAGCGATTTTGACAAATACCAAGTCGTGATGTCTAGACGACTGGTTTGAAGCATCTGCTCCTAACGGCAGGTTTGGGGTGTCCCATAGTGGACAATAACTACCCATGGTGTTTCGAGGAAGGACAAGCGGTGGACCAGTGACAAGGCTCAGTGACGGGGGTCAGGCGGCGAAGGCTAGTCTGTCTGTTCTGATTTCACAGAGGAACCTCAGAAGGATCCGTCGCTAAAGTCTTGGTGCCAGATGCCACAGAACACCTTCAGAGGTCTTGTGGAGTCCACGGCTCAATGAGTCAGAGCTGTTTGGGGAGGTGGTTTTAATGTTATGGATGATTGGTGTAGATTATGTTAATATAAATGATCAGGGTGTCCAAAGAGCCATTCATATCATATTATTATTATTATTATTATTATTATTATTATTATTATTATTATTATTATTATTCTCGTTATTATTATTATTATTATTATTATTATTATTATTATTATTATTATCACATGCAGCTGCTCCACATATTCCCATTGGTTCCTGACTTACAGTTTTTCTAACATGATAATAAAATAATAACAGGGGAAATAAAAACAAATGTACTTCTAAATTATGCAAATATTTTGTGACGCTGTTATTTTAGCCGCAAAAGAAAATCCATATTTATTACACAAAGCCTGTTTGTTTTAATGGAAATGATCTCCCGACAGCAATGTGTGCCAATGAAACATAATCAACTTCATTTAATTCTTTTCATTATGTGCATAAATTAGATTGAAACAAACAGTTTCCACGGTAACGTCTGCAGTTATATTCATTCGATTGTATTCATTATTGGAGCGTTTATTGTGCAGTGAGGTGTAATTAATGGATTGTTCTGTATGTGGACTGGATGATTTTTTTCCCCCAAGAAGACCGGGGTGCCAAAAGTTATTGTACATAAGTGTATGTCAGAATTAGAAGCATGTAAATCTGTAATGTAAAACATGAGCTGTGATACAAGAGTTAATGCAACTCTGGTATATACTGTATATTGAAAATATTGTTTAACATTTTGATAAAGGATTCCTGAGGTCATATTATTTTTCTGTAGCCAACATTTACATTTACTGTATTAATCAGACATGTTTATACAGAATGATTTACAGAGTGCTTTTTCCTCCTGTTAGTAGAAACGATCAGGATGTAAGATTGCGACCAAACAAAAAAAAGGATATTTTTATTTCCTATATTTTCATTTAATAAATATACACTAGTATGGTGCGCTAGTAAACTTTACACCATATTCTGTAGGCAATACATACCATACTTCCTGCAGATCGGTCCACATTTCTGAGATCTGGTGACTTAGTGGAAATAGAAAAAAAACCAAACTCAAACTAATTTGGTGTCTCTAGACGTGTGTGGTGGTGCATTGTCCTAGTAGAAGACGCCAAACTTATCAGAATGAATGCAGGACCTAAACAAGTGTACCTCGTCAGAAAGGCGACACACATAGTGTTCACCTGTCAGAGACGTTTATAGATGTACCTGAGTACATCTAGTACTAGAGTTCCCATGGGATGTACAAACATAATATGATGCAGTAAATTGCCATCTAAGATGCTTAATGCGTAATTCATAAAATGTAGTAAAGTGCTCTTTAGGGTGGCTGTATAGTACATAAAAGGTACTATAGGGTGCCTCTATAATATATAAAATGTGCAGTGCCCTCTAGGCTGCCTGTATAGTGCATAGCATGTAATAAAGTCTCCTTTAGAGTATCCCTGGATTACATAAAATATATTAAAGTGCCCTCTAGAGTGCCTGCATAGTACATGAACAGAGTGAAGTGTCTGCTAGTGTTTATCTACATAAATGCCCTCCAGGATGCCTCTGTGGTACATAAAATGTAGCAATATGGCCTCAAGGGTAACACTATAACACATAAAATGTAGCAAAGTGCCCTCTACACAGTGCTCTCTATATAAAATGTAGTGAAATGCCTCTGGGTGACTTTGTAGTACATAAAATGTAGTAAAGTGCCCTTTAGGATGCCTGTACTGTATGTACAATGATGTGAAATCCCACCTAGGTTGCTACTATTGTACATAAAATGTTGCATAGTGTTATCTAGGGAGCATCTACATAAAATGTAGTGAGGTGCCCTCTAGGATGTCTCTGTGGAACATAAAATGTAGCAATATACCCTCTAAGGTGCCTCTGTAGTACATAAAATGTAGTAAGGTGCCCTCTAGGATGCCCATATTGTACATAAAATGGGGCAAAGTGCCCTCTTGGGTGCCTCTATAACGCATATAATTTAGTGTGTCCACTATGGTGCCTAAACAGTGCATAGAATCTGTTGAAGTACCCTTCATGGTGCCTCTAAAGTGCATAAAGTTTAGTAAAGTGCCCTCTATGATGCCATTATAGTACAAAAAATGTAGTAAAGAGCCTTTTAGTGTGCCTGTTTAGTACATATCCGTTTTAGGGTGTCACTATAGTGTGTAAAATATCTTAATGTGCCCTCCAGGGTGCCTGTATAGTACATAAAATGGGCTGTTTAGAATGCTTCTATAATACATAAAATGTTGCAAATTGTCCTCTAGTGTAAGTGTAGTAAAGTGCTCTGTAGGGCACCTGCATAGTACATAAAAAGTAAGAAATTGCCCTCTAGGATGCCTCTACAGTAGGAAGTTCATACAAGGGTTTCTCTGTGGTATATAAATCATAGTAAAATGCCATCTAGCATGCATGTATAGTACATAAAATGTTGTAAAGTGCCCTCTAGGATGCCTCTATAGTACATAAAATGTTGTAAAGTGCCCTCTAGGATGCCTCTATAGTACATAAAATGTTGTAAAGTGCCCTCTAGGATGCCTCTATAGTACATAAAATTTAGTAAAGTGCCCTCTAGGGTTCTTCTATACTACATAAAATGTTGTAAAGTGCCCTCTAGGATGCCTCTATAGTACATAAAATGTTGTAAAGTGCCCTATAGGATGCCTCTATAGTACATAAAATGTTGTAAAGTGCCCTCTAGGGTGCCGCTATAGTACATTAAATTTAGTAAAGTGCCCTCTAGGGTTCTTCTATAGTACATAAAATGTTGTAAAGTGCCCTCTAGGATGCTTTTATAGTACATAAAATTTAGTAAAGTGCCCTCTAGGGTTTTTCTATAGTACATAAAATGTTGCAAATGGTCCTCTACAATTCTTCTATAGTACATAAAATGTCCATCTGAGTACCTCTATAGTGTAAAGTGCCCATTAGGGTGCTTTTATAATACAAAAGTTGGAAAATGCCCTTCCAGTGGAGAATACATGATTCAGAGTCCAATCTGCAAAAATAAAATGAAATGAAATGCCACCTAGGTGCCTGTTAAGTAGAGAAAAATCAGGATTTAAAGCCTCATTTTTTAGGGTGGGAACCCAGACTGACAGCACAAAAGGAAACATAAAGTTCTTGGCTCTTGGCTGTACAGTAGACGTGTGCTACTGAACCGAACAGGAATCATACAGCACTGCACTGCTGACTGTTACTACTGACTCACCGGCATGTCTTCAGGAAACGTCTAACTGTGCTTATTTCTGTAACAAACGCACGCATGTGTCAGTGCGCAACACGTGGAGGAGAGCTCTGTGTCTGTAAACACGCACGACCGCCCATGTTGAATTCATAATCATTATTTATAATCCCACCACCGTGCTGTCCAATAGATAAATAAAGAAAAGGGTGCGTGTGCAGTGTCATGTCTCGCCCCGCCCCTTTGTCTCTCTCTCTCTCTCTCTCTCTCTCTCTCTCTCTCTCCCACGCGCTTCTGTTGCCGCGGCTCCTCCCGCGTGCGCTCGAGACACGAACAGGACTCGCTCATGCAGCTCGTTTGCCTTCAGCGTCCTGTGCGAAACCAACTCACCAGAGCGCACCAGACGACGTGCGGTGTAAAGCTTTTCCGAGGCGCGAGCGGCACTTGGCGTGTTTGAGGAGTTTCAGGAACCAGGACTTGGAAAGAAAAGGAAGAAAAGGAAGAAAAGGAAGGAAGGAAGAAAAAGCGAAAGTAGGAGACGAGGACGTGTGGACGTGTGGAAAGGCGCGAGCGTGCAGTACGCATAGAAGAGAGGAGCGAAAAGGAGAGGAGAGGAGGGGGGTATATTTTTCTGCCTGGAGGCACATGTGCAGTGCTGGATTGTGCAATGTGGAGGTAGCTCACACACACACACACACACACACACACACACACGCACACGCACAGACATGGAGAGGACACACGCGTGAGTTCCTGCTTACTGTTTATCTGGTGTGTTTGGAGCCGATGTGGGTGTGATTGATCGTCAACAGCGGGGCTCTCCATCAAGCCCCTGACCCACACACACACACACACACACAGACACACATACACGCCCACACGTACGCGTGGAGACGCGCGCGTCTCGTTTCCTGACATCATGACAGACATGAACTTCACCACCTTCATTCCGTACGTGAGTGAGAACCAGGCGCTGAATAACAGCCGCGGCTGCTCGCTGACCAAAACGGCCTTTCAGTTCTACTACCTGCCGACGGTCTACATCATCGTCTTCATCACCGGCCTCATCGGGAACAGTCTGGCCATATGGATGTTCGTGTGTCACATGCGTCCGTGGAGCAGCATTTCGGTGTACATGTTCAACCTCGCTCTGGCCGACTTCTGCTACGTGCTCTCGCTTCCCTTCCTCATATTCTACTACTTCAACAAAACCGACTGGATCTTCGGCGACGTCCTGTGCCGCCTGCAGCGCTTCATCTTCCATGTCAACCTCTACGGGAGCATCCTGTTCCTCATGTGCATCAGCGTGCACCGCTACTCCGGCGTCGTCCACCCGCTCAAGTCGCTCGGAAGGCTGAAGAAGAAGAGCGCCGTGCGCACCAGCGCCTTGGTCTGGTTCATCGTGATAGCCGGGATCTCACCCATCCTCTACTACTCGCGTACGGGGCCTAAGCGAAACGTCACGACGTGCTACGACACGACCACAGAGGACGAGCTCCCGGGGTACTTCGTCTACAGCATGTGCATGACCGTGTTCGGATTCTGCATACCCTTCGTGGTCATCCTCGGCTGCTACGGCTTCATCGTCAAAGCGCTGATTTACAACGACATGGACAACGCGCCGCTCCGGAAGAAGTCCATCCACCTGGTCATCATCGTGCTCGCCGTCTTCGCCGTGTCTTACCTGCCCTTCCACGTCATGAAGAACCTCAACATGAGGGCCCGCCTTTACTTCCAGAGCCCTGAGATGTGCGAGTTCAACAACAGGGTCTACGCTACCTACCAGGTCACGCGGGGTTTGGCCAGCCTTAACAGCTGCGTCGATCCCATCCTGTACTTTTTAGCCGGGGACACGTTCCGACGACGGCTCTCCAGAGCCACGAAGAAAAATTCCAGGAAGGGCGACGTCGTGCTTCAATCCAAGAGCGAGGAAACGGCCCTCAACAGCTTGCCGGAGTACGCTGAGAATGGAAGCAGGTCGCTCTGAGGATCCAGAGATCCTGGACTTTTTCGCCCTGCACTGACCTGGACTCATTTTCTTAGAAATGCACTGATCGTATTATGATATACGACGTTGACTGTAAACGCGGACGCTGTTAAAAGTCGAGCCCTGAGCCAGTGACTGGACATTCCTTTCTACGTGGAATAACAGGATTAGTGTCCGTGATGTGACGTGTACTGTATATAATCGTCAGTAATTACTCTCCATGTGAATACACCTTCATTGTACTGTATCGTATTTGTCAGTATTATATAAGCTGCGGCATTGCAGGATGCAGCGACAGCATCACTTTAGCTTTAACGAGTCATTTCCAAAAAAAGAAAAAAGAAAAAAAAAAACGTCTAACCGTCCGATTAACAAATCCGCAGGTCAGTCTAGAATAGAGAGGAGCACTCGGTGTTATATAGGTGTAACAGAAATAATACGACCTGAGACTGTCAATATCTGAGCTGGGAGAAGGCGTCGTCCGCACTGGGCTCGTTTAAAAGGTCCGGACTGTACCTGTTCTGTCTCAGTGATAAATAAGGCTGTAGTTTTTTAAACTCTGAGACTTTAAGCACCAACACGGCGCTCTGTTACACTAAAATCCAACCAATAGGAACGAAACGTGAGACGCACCATGAATAGCTAGCTCAGGTGTTTGGTTTTTTTTGGTTTGCTAGAGCAGGCATTATCATTAGCAAAATCTGCACACACTCCATCACTGAAAAAAAAACCACACACACACACACACATACACACAAAAAACAAAACTATGCGCCCACGTGGTTTCCACAGAATATTCTACTACCAGCTAAAGGTTGTTCTTCCTGTAAGAATGTAAGAATCTGGAATCAAGCCAGGAGTTTAGATTGTGTTTTATCAGTCATCTGAAAATAATACAGTAAATTGCTCAATACTGTGGCGTGTCCATAAAAGCCGCAAATTCCAGACATTATTAATACGCAAATTTGGAAACCCAAACTGTCGGACTTGTTTTATTCACCAAGCGCGCAAAAGGAAATATAACGTTTAACCAGGCATCAGTAAATCAGGAATGACACCCAGAAGTCACACTGCTGAAGTGGAGGTGAACCAAAAATCAGATAAAGGTCAGCAAACAGTTTATCTGAGACAAACATAAATCCGCAAGTAAAAAAAAAAAAAAAAATTTAAATCGTAGCGAGGTCCATGACAGGAAGCAAAAACAGCGAAAATAAAAAAAAGCTTAATAAAAGCACACCTGGCAACAACTGCTACACAACTATAATGAGAAAACACACTGAGGTGGGGGGAACTAGACACAGGTTAAATAATTGTAGGGTAACCGGTGGAGAAGAAAAGGCCATCTTTCCGGAGTATTGGTGTGTCCACGGTCCTACTAGTGTATAAACATCCAGACTTACAAACATGAATAATTTCAGCTACAATGTCAAGTACAGTACGTTGTTATATATATATGTGAAATTTCGAAACAATAAACCCGATACAAAGTTCATGCTCAAGGTTTAAGGAAAGGTCAGGTTCTGCTTATTTCCTGTTCATGGCATGTTGAGAAACACAAGTGCTGTTTGGGGTGAAATAAACCTGCCCCACCCTTCCCTAGCAAACCTGTGTAATTATTTTTATAGACTGTCCTGTAATTTGCATGACCCTCATTTGCATATAAAGACCTGATAGGCTGTGGTGTTTTATGATGTAATAACAATAGGCTGTGATGTATTCAGTACTAACTCCAGTGAGGTTTTTCAGTACAAGTAAAACTGCTGCTGCCAGACATTTTTGCATTAAATGCACTCTGAACGGTGAAAATTAAAAAACGATTAAAGATAAAAATATGTTTTTATAAACTTCTCGTGTGATTTCGATGACATTTAAAGGCTGGGTAAAAATGTGAGCTCCAGGTTTGAACCACACACACTAGCAAACACACACACACCAGTGCCTGGAGAGATGTGCAGCTCCTATCCTCAGCATCCAGGAAGCAGTCTGGGGGTTCGATGCCTTGCTCAAGAGCACTTCAGTCAAGTCTTGTCAGTTTCTGGGATTAAACTGGAACCTTTCTGGTATTATCAGGTCCTGGTAATGACCGTGGCAAGACCGTGGAATTATTTTAGACCTGATCTGGAAACGCTGTCACATCAGGAGCAGTTCTATTAGCATCAAAAGATACAAAAGGTATCATTCATCCATCTCAAGGAAGCTCATTATCCTGGTCAGGATTGCAATGCAACAATAGGAACGCCGGGAATACCGGGAAGCCTAGGTGTGAGGCAGGAACACTGCCTGAATGAAACACCTAGGGGCAGTTTAGCATACCTCTTAACATCAGACTTACTGCTATGTTTTTGTGAGGCTTGTTAACCCCTGGTTAGTGTCACACCTTATGGGTGTAGCGTAATGATGTGGCTCTGGTCCTCTTGTGGACAGGTGGAGGAGCTGCTTCACGTCATCATATAAGTGGATTTTCACATTCACGTCCAGTGATGTCAGTAACGTTACTTACATAATCTGACCACTGCTTTCAGTAACGAGTAATCTGACAAGTTACTATTTCCAATCCAGTAATCAGATTAAATTTACTCATCAAAGTCAAAAAATATATTTTTACTTTCTTCTTGAATTAATTAATGAAAATGAACTATTTGCCTACTGTGCTTGCACACAGAGGAACGTGACCTCCGCATTTAACCCATCCATGCAGAGAAACACACACACCAGGGGCAGTGTACACACTTGCCCAGAGCAGGTGGCAGCCCCAAACCACAGAGCCTAGGGAGCAGTCAGGGGAGTTAAGTGCCTTGCTCAAAGGCACTTCAGTCATGTCTTGCTCTGGGTGGGAATCAAACCCGTGACCTTCTGGTCACAACACCTCTTCCCTAACCACTATGCCATGACTACCCCCTGTCTTGCGTCTCAGGGAGTGACGTCTGGCCTATGCGACAATTAAGTCACGTTTTTAGCATGAGGACAATCACGTGTAAAACCACGCAGTGACACAAACAAAAACAATAAAGGGAGGGGAGAGCTGAAAATACAGGCACTATTTAAGTTTGTGTCAGATAAAGATGACAGTATCAAGGCTCGTTGTTCACTCCGTTCTGGTGACCAAGTGTCTAGATTCAAAAACACTAGGTCAAATTTGAAGAAACATTGGCAGTCGCACCTCAACGTCTTACAGACTTACAAAGCAAATCTCACCGGGTAGTGTGAAGCAGAGAGCTGTGATTAATGCAGGTTAATTAATTAATTGATTAATTTATTGATTGATCAATCAATTAATTAAATTATTTATGCGTAAAACAACAAGTTAAACCAAAGTAACCAAAAGTTAAATTACCCCAAGGTGTTTCATTCCTGCTCCACACCCATTATTCCCAGTATTCCCAGTGTTCCTAGTGTTACACTGTAACCCTGACCAGGATAAAGCATGTGTTGAAGATGGATAAATGATATCTTTTGTATGATCCTAATAGTCATACAATCTCTGAATCCTGATGTGAGAGTGTCTACAGATCAGGCGGTGTCTGAAATAGCTCGACAGTCTTGCCAAACCTCATTAAACTAATACCATTAATACCAGGACCATACGGAACGGAATGCTTTGAACTTAACAAGCGAGTCAGGCGCTGACTTGCTGGATGGCACGGCCAGGATTATTGGTGTGAACACTGATAACTGGTAGCACTCAGACTTCTGATCTATTAATCCCAAAGCTCACGTAGGCCGTGATTGACCGGAACGTGTTTTTTTTTTTTCTTTTTTTTGAGGACGTCTCGTCTTCAAAGTGCGTATTAATATGCAGATTAGTGCGTGGAAGATTTCGCTCATAAGAGTGAAGCGGAGTGTGAAATTTAGCAGCCTGCATTCCTGAGGCTGAGAGAAGAAATGTTCATTATCGTTAACAGGAACGCTGAGTATCAGAGGCGCTAAGAAAACCACGCGACCTTGTGCGAGAGACGGAGTCTTTTTTAGACGCTTGTGTAATGGTGTTAAGGGCAACACTGCTGAGCTGTTGGTTCAAACCTGGATTTTTTATTTTAAATGCTGGTACAGACAGACAGACTTTCACAATTTAGGTTTAGCGCAGAGTAAGGCGTCAGAGTTTTTGCTGGATGAGTCGACATAGGTTTGCACAACTAAATGGCACACTTCTACATTATATATATATATATATATATTTAGGGACCTGCTTTTTTGACTGGAAGGTCCCTGGTTAGATCCCTACACCGAAAAGACAAAAACAGAAGAGCCATCGAACCCCCAACTACTTGTCTGCATGTCACATGGGTTAAATGCAGAGGTCAAATTCCTCTGTGTGTACAAGTACAGTGGTCAATGCAGTATACACGCTTTATGTTAAGTTTCCCTTATGTTAGAATGATAAAGGAAATAATTCTCTCTCTCTGTCTAATTATAATAACAATATTGTCTTAAAGCTGCACTAGACGGATCAATAAAAATAAGTATGGAGTAGGGAGCAGAATGGAGCTCAATGTAACGGAGGTAAAGTAGCTTCTTCACCAGTACAAGTCGAATTACTCTGCATTAAATCTAGTACAATATATCCAACAGGTTACTAAATGTAACAGAGAAATGTAGTGCATTACACATCAGGATATCAGGAACTTTTAAAAAAGTTTATTTTATTTTATTATATATATATATATATATATATACAGTACTGTGCAAGGCTTAGGCACCCTGTATTGTGTTTAGTACAACTTTTGTTATAGACAATTATTTTATGAGTTCTGCATTACTGAGTCAGTACAAATCATTTTAGATTTCCAAAAATTATTATTAATAATAATTATTATTATTATTATTATTATAATTATTAAAATTATTATTATTATTATTATTATTATTATTATTATTATTATTATTATTATTATTATTATGTTACAGAAAAAAATGTT
>JAOVVF010000032.1:2301532-2311947 GCA_028565595.1 Duopalatinus emarginatus | reverse complement strand
GTCAAACCGAATCCTGACTTTCTTTACTTTATTACTGTTTACTGCTCATTGTGGGGTTTTTCTTTCAAATAGTAAAACCTTCTACACAACATTTCTTCACATGTGCCTAAGACTTTTACACAGTACTGTATAAGTATGGATTATTTCTCTTCGGTGATTTATTGGTTCTCTTATTCAAATGTCACAACCACCACAGTTCAAATGTGTCGTACTGAACTATGGGAGTCAAATATTACATAGAGTGTATGTTTATCTGAGGCATTGTTACTCAGGATATGCATAATAACAGGTGTGTGTGTGTGTGTGTGTGTGTGTGTGTGTGTGTGTGTGTGTGTGTGTGTGTGTAGTGTGTATAGTATGTGTGTAGTGTGTGGGCAAGGCGATGCTCTCATATCATCATCTGCACCCACTGATTAACTGTGGGCATGATGGTGCTGCTAATGACATTAGCCATGGGGGTTTCATGCATCTGGATGGAAATGAATTTATATCTTGGCACTGATTTATATGCACCGTGTTTGTACATAACCGAGAGCTCAGCTCTGCATAAAATCCCTTTTTATTTTATATTTTATATTTGATTTTAGCAGGTTTTTATAGATGTGCAGCGAGTGTACAGTGTGCTTCGTCCAGGCTGCCTGTTCGGTCATGCCGAGATTTTAAAAACATGAATACAAGAAGGTCATGTGTCAAATCCACCACCGTCAGGCTGACATGGTTGGGTCCTTGAACAAGAACCTTAACCTTAAGCTTTGCTGCATCCTGAATCAGCCGAGTGAGCAAATGGACTGGTGTTATTTTGTACGCTGTAAGATGTTACAGTACTTGACTGTTGAGATGAATTGAATGTAAAGGAAACTCAGGACTGAAAGGACATTTTGTGTGTACATAAGTATTAAAAATATACAGGATTTAAGGGTTATTTTGTATTTACTTTGAGGTGCCAGAAAAACTGGTACTGGTTCAAGCTGATGAAAAATACACAGGCTGGTGGTTGCTCCGTGGGCTCAATGGCATGCGGTTTGTTTAACTGGCATCCTAATAGGACCCCTGGTACATCGGAAGGTCATGGGTTCGACCTTTCCACCCAGGGCAAGACACGACTGAGGTGCCCTTGAGCAAGACACCTAACTCCCTTTGGTTTGAGGATGCCCCCCGCTCAGGGCAAGTGTGTACACTGCCCCCTAGTGTTCACTGGTGTGTGTGTTTCACTGCACGTATGGGTTAAATATGGTGGTCACATTCCACTGTATGCAAACACAGTAGGCATCTACAGACATTAGTTTCATGCCCTGCAATCATTCCGCCAGGGTTGGCCTCTTCCAACAGGATAATGCACCCAGACGCACGTCTAGAGATGCCATATTAAGGTTAGAGAAGCTCTCTGAGTTTAATGTTCTGAACGCTATGGATGATATCCGGGATGCCATGCATTGCGCAGTAAAAGACAGAAATCCTACATCTCGGAATACGACAAAATTGTGGACCGTTCTGCAGGAAATACGGTGTTTATTGTCTACAGAAGCTTTCCGCATATCATGGAGTCCATGCCCTGTGGGTGACCTACCAAGTATTTGGTGTACAGTTTCTTTTCTGGCACTTCAGTGTATATATTTTTGACAAAGAAACACAAAAGTCACTTGTGGAGCCGAACCACATTTCTGAATGTGGGAGAAATTTCAGCTCAGTAAGAAAAACAGGAAAAAGTAAAAATACCTCATTTTCAAAGCCAGATGTTCAAATACCAGTGAAAAATCAATACCAAGTGAACCCTGACTGATGACAGACATCAAATGGACATCCATTATTAAGCCATTATGGTTTGAAGAAGACATATTTCTCTTGGTCAGTCCATGTTGGTTTATACAAAGCTAATAATTAGGTTATATCATGCTTTGGAAAATACAGACTAGAACATTTCACTCAGATCGACACCGACATCTTTTTCAGATCTGTGTGCTCACTATTTACAGATCTTCGGGGCGGCACGTACTTCCAGGAATGTAAACAGCCCTCTGTCTGATTCTCATGTAATGCATATCTGTGGGAGTGATCTCTTCTGTACCTGCGCTGTCCTGTTTGAGGAATTCTGCTGCACGTCCATTTTTCTCTGTTTTTACTAAAACTTATTCTGATATTTTATCCTAGCTTAAACGTGTACATGGAACGAATGTCGATAAAATTCTCAAATGTATTGGAATCCGCTAAACATTCACATTAATTCGAGGTTCTGTCAATCAATCCCTCATTACACTAGCACCAATCAAAGGGTGGGACACAGTCAGCTTCTGAAACCAGTGTACTGGAAGCAAGAAAAATGGGCAAGTCTTAGGTTCTGCATGACTTTGATAAGGGCCCGATTGAGATGTCCAGATGACTGGGTCAGGGCATCTCTAAAACAGGTCTTATGGGGTGTTTCCAGTATACAGTGGTTAATACCTACCAGATGTGGTCCAAGAGGTCCAGGAAAGGACAAGCAGTGAACCAGCAACAGGGTCCTGGGTGTTCAAGACTACCTGATATGTAAGGTGTAATGAAGGCTTGGCCTGTCTGGTGTGTGCCACAGAAAATGCACATAAGGATTTGTTGCTTGGGGCCACTGAGCACCATGGGAGGATTTTTGGTGTCAATGCCTTGACATCTCAGAGCTGTTTTAATATTTTGGCTGATCGTGTGTACATAAGTGTGCTCTGGTATGAAGGTTTCTGTTCTGTTTGTGCACATATTTCTTGCTATGACTTGAAGTTGTCTTTTTAAAGATAAGGGTTCCTGAAAGGGTTGTTTTCTTTTTACTAGAAAGTGAAAGTGAAAGTGAACCATGTGACACTAAGAGGGCAGTAAACACACTGGCCTGGAGTGGTGGGATACCCCTATCCATGGTGCCTATGGATTTTTTGTGGTTTAGGTACCTTGCTCAAGGGCACTTCAGTCATGTCTTGCAGGGATCAAAATGAGGACCTTTTCGGCTGCAGGGCTGGTTCTTTAACCACAAGCCCACGGCTGATCGACTGGCTTTAATGAAAGGGAAACTGTTTGTTGTAGGGTCCTACTGAGGTAGAAACCAATACCAACTCCTACTGAGGTAGAAACCAGAAGCTTAACTGGACACATGTGAATGCAAGATGGCTTCACCTGCATTCATTTTACACATCAAAACAAGTGTACGAGGATCAATACCGAGTCAAAGAGCAGGAAGAGTATGAGGGGCAGTGTGATAGTGGAATAATATCATCATCAAATCCTCTTAGCAGAGAGACAACAGGAATATTCTAGTATTGTTTATTGCTGTGGTAGGTTTTAATGGACTGATTTACCGTCAACATTCATCAGATGATTCTGCTGATTTCTCAAGACACACCTTTAAAGCCTGCTTCGCTCCCGTCTTCTTCATTGTTCACGTCGTGTAAAATCTAATAAGCAGATTTTCTATTCTCTAGTCTGCATTTGCACAGCTCCTACATCGTGTATGACTCTAACCTGTGACTGCAGAGGCAAGAGGCATTACTGCAAAGGCAAGTCAGTTAAACATCAGGGGCCGGTTGCAAGATTTGTTACGACTTTCCAAGTTAAGGTTTCCTCAAAATAAAATTGGCTGCACAAAACACCTTTTCTTTTCCTTACATTCTATTCCAAATATAAAAGTGTCAAACTCATAAGTGCAGAGCAGCCGTGGCCTAGTGGTTAGGGAACCGGAAGGTTGCGGGTTCGATCCCCACCTAGGGCAAGACACGACTCAGGTGCCCTTGAGCAAGGCACCTAACTCCCCTAACTGCTCCCCGGGCGCCGTGGTTTGGGGCTGCCCCCTGCTCCGTGCAAGTGTGTTCACTGCCCCCTAGTGTTCACTGGTGTGTGTGTTTCACTGCACAGATGGGTTAAATGCGGAAGTCACATTCCTTCTGTGTGCAAAACACAGTAAGGCAAAAATAGTTCACTTTCATTCTTTTAGAAGAATTTGAGTTCCTGACTTGTGATAATCGATAGACGGAAAATGTTTTATCGTTTACAAATTCAAGAAATACGACCTAAAAGGCTGTTGTTTAGCTCCGCCCATTTTTAGCCATGCTGTTCGGAAACTGTCGTAGGCGTCGCCTGTGTGACATATGTGGTGGACGACAACACTAGTAGATGCACTCATGTTAATGCAAAAATGACAAAAAGGGGTGTTTAATTTCCGTATGATGTCCAGTCAACACCACTGTCACTGCAGATTCGTCCTCTTCATCACATTCAAAAATATCATCAGAATCTGAAGATCCAGCACTGGGAAATTCCCAGTCCAAGTTGGTCATAATGGTGTTTTACCACGGCGTTGTTCACTGTCCACCAGTAACTCGAGCTCAGGTTTTTCCATCAATTTAATCAAAATCATAAATTTGAAAGCAAATTAAGCTGCTATTTTCACTTTAATTCATGTCTTTATATTTCAGTATCTAAAACAATGTGAAATCACCAGCAGGTCCATTAGGTGGTGCTTAGCCTTTAAGGTTTCCTTAAAATGTTCACTTCTGTATTTAATGCTTTTTATTAATCTTTGCCGATTCCTAAAGGAATCCCTTAAACGTTATTAAACTGTTGCACAAAACACCTTAGCAACCAAATTAAAGACAACAACTTAAGGCACCTCTGATACTGTCTAAACATGGCCGAGTTTATAGTGATAAATAAACGTATCCTGAGAACAGTGTTCCGCGACAGAGAGAACCCACTGGATACTGCAACACAGTTAATGACTGCTCTACGATTTTATGCTACAGGATCCTTCCAGTCAGTAACAGACGAGGTATGTCATGTCCACAAGTCAACAGTGTGCCGCATCATTCCCTGAGTTTCGAACACACTCACTAGTCTGCTGGAAAAAGGAGGAAGGATAAAATAGCGTTTTTTTTTGCGGATAGTAAATTTTTGATTGTATTTCTCTAAAATGTTATCTTTTCCTCCTCCGATCAATTTTCTTGAGAAATTTGGTTTTCTGACAAGTTTGTGAGCTGGTACAAGAGAGAAGAGGATAGCAGGTATCACAGCGAGTGCATGTAAACAACGGTTTCCATGGAAACAATAGAATTGTACTCGCGTAATTCTGTGTCAATGCAGTAAATCATTTAACATGTTTCTTTTAAGACACACTGTGCAACACCCTTTAGTAAATTCCTCAGCTAGGCAGAAATGAAGCCTTCAGTGTCGTACTTCTTTGTGCGACTGTTCCCTGTCCTTCATGTTATAATCGACAGTTTCAGACTCTCTCGGAAAGCCACAACTTCCAAGGTTTCCATGGTACCTTCACACCCTAAGTGCTCCCTCTCTCCTATATCTCTGTTCAAAGCCTCTGATTGTTATTTCTATGTTCTTGACCCTTTGCCCTGTTTAATGGCTGCTCTTTGGATTGTCTGGATCGACTGGGTATTGGTATTGGTTTGACCTTTGCCTGATTGACGCTTGAATTGTAAATTGGATTTGTTATTAAACCTCACGTTAATGAATCCCTGCACTTCTTCCAAGTTCCAACCACATCACAGTAGTGTTTAACGGTGCCATATATGCTAGTTTTTTTTTCTTCCATGTGTGTATAGGTGTGACGCTACCTGTCTCGGCGTCCTCTCCGACTTGCTCCTGCACCACTCCCAGTCGGTCAGCTCGATCTTCCGACACTCCTCGTGCGAGAGCCTCCTCTCTGGGCCGTCGAAAACTGACGACGTGTCCAGGTTCAGGTCCTCGCCGTCGCAGCCTGACACAGCAGGAGACACCTTTCCGAAAGGGTCCTGCTCCACCGAGTTCACCTGCTCCGGCGCGTCCGTTTTCACCTGCCGCGATACGCTGTCCATCAGCAGCTTGCCGTGAAGGGAGCAGTCCTCCTCCTCTTCCACCACTGTCTTCCTGAAGTCCCGCGAGGCCAGATTCGTGATCTGTCCGCTGCTCAGAATCGCGACCCGGCTTTTGGAGAAATCGTGATCGTACAGACTGCTGTAGCACGGCTTCTCCGCGGTGGACGGCGAGGGCGCGTGAGGTATCTTGTAAATGCCGTAACCTTGCTGGAAGGAGAGGTTGAATTCGAACCTTCTTTTATGCACTGAAAAGACACACACCCGGCACATGTTTGGTACAGACACGTATGTTTATACACGTTTATACGGTCCTGATGAATAAACCGTTATTGAACACTCACTAGCGGAGGAGACGGAGCCGACATCCTGACCGCAGTTGATGAAACAGCCGCAGGGAAGATGAATCCAGCGCTCTGAGAGATAGAACACCGGGGTGACAGTGGCTGAGAGCAAGGTCAGGAAGAAGCACAGCGTCTCCACGGATGAACTGTGCACCCGCACGACGTGGCTGATGAGAATCTGCGTCTGCAAACACAACGTTTATATCAGTACAAAAGCAAGGTTACAGCAGATTTGGATTGAGACACAAACCACGCGTGGTGGAAATCAGGTGAGCAGCAGAGCTGGGTGGAAATACTCGATTCTGATTGGTCAGGAGGGCATTTTCTACAGCAGTCTTTTTAGGTGGAAGACAAACACAATTTTACACTTTTAGACATTTTTAGACTTTTAGGGCAAGCTGTATTTTTGTCTTATTGACAAACCGTTGTTAAATTGCTGACGTACAAGAGGAATAAAGCACTAGACGGCACAGTTGCTATGGAAATCTGAAAACGTGTCCTCAAACGTGTCCTATTACAGCATTTTAGGCTTTACAGTATTTAGTACTGACTGATACACCGAAGTGCCAGAACAACCAGCACAGACAAGGCTGGTAATGGCTCTATAATGGTATTCCATGGGACCCCTGGTACATCTACAAACATCTCTGACAGATAAATGCTATGTGTGATGAGTTCCACCAGTTGATGAATGATGATGATGAAAGTGAACTATTTGCCTACTGTGTTTGCACACAGAGGAATGTGACCTCCTCATTTAACCCATCCGTGCAGTGAAACACACACACACCAGTGAGCACTAGGGGGCAGTGAACACACTTGCCCGGAGCGGGGGGCAGCCCCAAACCACGGCACCGGGGAGCAGTAGGGGAGTTAGGTGCTATGCTCAAGGGCACCTCAGTCGTGTCTTGCCCTGGGCGGGGCAAGACCTTCCGGTCACGAGACCGGTTCCCTAACCACTAGGCCACGGCTGCCCTGTTCACATCCTGCATTCATTCTGATGGGTTCGTCCTCTTCTAACAGCACACCACCACACACGTCTAAAGACCCCAAATTATGGTTAGAGGGACACTCGTCTGAGTTTGGGGTTTTGCCAGAACCACCTAAGTCACCTGATCACAACATGCTGTCGAACGCAGAAATCCTATACCTCGGAATACACCAGAACTGTGGACCGTTCTGCAGGAAGTCTAGTGTTTATTTCTGCAGGCTTGTGGAGTCCATGCCCTGTAGGGGACCTGGTACTTCAGTTAAATGCTATTGTTCCCACATTGTCTCCGCACCTCCTAAACACCACTCAGTACTCTATAGTCCTGCTGTAATGCCGTATCTACTATACTCTATAGAATATGATTACAGCTCAACAATGCAGACTTTAACAACACAGCCATTATGAGCACTATTATGATGCTCAGCGTCTTATTCTAGATTCGTTCCATCAATAATGAAGACATTATCTTCCTAACCGGCTCATTTCAGTAAAAGCTTTCAGAAGGTAAGAATATAAAGGCGTCAACTTACAAAAACGTAAGCGTCTATGACTCATGACTGAATCACAAAAGGCTTGATATCGGATGGAGTGTTTACTAGATGTTGTGCAATATTGTTGAGTCTACGTTGAGAAATTACAGGAAACACACCATGATTTCACAGTAAAGCCCTCAAAGCTGTCCTTTAACAGGAGACTTTTAACTGATCTGGCACTGTTTAGCCCTGAATAATGCCCGAAGCCTAATTAGAATACAATCCACTAAAATCTGTCATCATTAAAGACATGTCAATTCCTCAGGTTTGCAAAGAGACAGCATGCCTTTGAAGTAAAGACATGCCGAAGCTTCTGTACAGGAGTCCTTTGGATAGTACCGAGCTCTCTCACTCTCTGACTCTCTCTCTCACTCTCTCTCACTTTTTTCATGCACGTTATGAATAGACAGTTAGATAACAACCGGTAATGGTCCCTGACAAATGATTGCCTGCCATAAAAGATACACTGATTTACGGTAAGCAGTCGTGCCAGTTTGTTGCACAGCACATGATGCTATCTGAATACAGTTGTGCAAAAAAAAAAAAAGCAAACAAACAAAAAAACCCAGAAATTTATTTTGTTCTGTTTGAAGGTGTTTTTTAACCTGAACAATTTCTCAGATGACAGACAAGCAAGTGAGTCCTGAAGCTTCCTACTCATATATTCCTACATCATATATATATATATGCTGATGAGCTGCCAGCTCCCAAAACACATTCCAGGTGTTAAATGTTGATCTATGGATATTAGTGGATGTTGGTCAGGATTATATAGACTTAGTGCCATGTGTAGTACACCTGCATATGTGCACGTGAAGATTACCTTTATAGCTTTTACATATGCCTGACGTTAAAATTATTATTATTATTATTATTATGTACCTTATATATTACACTGTTTCCACTCTGTATATTCCTACCCTACTGAAGGTGGAATTAAGGATTTGATAAGTGAATACTGAGGAATTTCTAATGCTTCAAAATCCACCAGTTGCCCACTGTATATCTCACCATCATCGGCATCCACAGGAGCACTCGGGCCATTGCCAAAATCAGCGAGAAGCGCTTCTGCGCGAACAGTCTGGCGGGGCAGCGGCGCACCGCGTCCTTCCCGAAGCGCAGCTCACTGGCTGGGGAGGAGAACGAACACGTCTCGCTTTTACTCCTCAGGCCTGTCGCTTGGGACCCGAACCCGCTAAAACTCCTATCCAAACTCTCCCGAGACAGAGAGGTGAAGGAGGGCTGGAGCGCCTCGGCGGAGCACAGGAGCCGGTGCGCTAGAGGCGCGGCGCACACCGTGAGTCCGCCGGCGCACAGCGCGTAGAGCGCGAACAGGAACGGTGCGTAAAGGTCCTCACTGTGCGGCAGGCATCCGATGGAGGCTCGGGCAAATCGGCCCCAGCCGCAAAGCGGGAGCGCACTCACCACCAGGCTCAGCACCCACACCAGCGCGAGCGCCCCGAGCACGCGTCCACGTCTTCCGTGTCCTTCTTCTCCACTGCAGTCCTCGTGCGCTCCGATGCGCTTGGTCGCGTACAGCGCGTACGCCACGACGAGGCACGCCTTGATGTTGCTCGAGAGTCCTTGGAACACGTACAGGAGACCGGATAAGGTGCAGAGGGCTCCGTCGCGAGCCTGCGCCGCGTCGTGGTTTCTCCTCCACTGCAGGACCATGGCGAGGCAAAGCGGCACCACGCAGATCAGGTCGTCCACGGAAAGCGAGGCCACAATGAGGCACATGGCGGATTTGCTCCGCGTCCTGAGCAGAGACACGAGCGAGAAGAAGCCGCCCGCGCAGATCACAGCAGCGAGCGCGAGGCACGCGCCGAACAGCACGTGCCAGTTGGCGTCGCTCGGGTCCGCGGAGTCTCGGCTCTCCGCCGTCAGGTTGGTGTCGTTTACACCGGGTGACATCCTCCGAGCCAGTCTTTTGATCTCATGCGCTCGTGCAGAAGTGCATCAGAACGCGCGCGCTTGAAAAAGTTCTCACGCGCATCAAACCTGCTGTGAATCCTCGGCACGCGGAGACGCACGTGCACCTCAGTCTCGCCCGTAAATGCCTCGTGAGGGTGGCTGGTCTGCACTGCCCGGAGGCGCAGATGAGCGGTGATGCAGTGGTTTCTAGGCACCGGTGTGACCGCCTGATGCTCATCATAACCTTTAATACGGCGGGTGAGCACCGAGACCGCGCTCGCGCAGCACACTCCTCACAACATGAATGAGCTCGAGCTGAGAGACGAGAGACGGGCTCGTAAAGGGAGGAGCGACGCCCCCCCTCCTGCTCTTGCTCTGAATGAACGTGTGTGTGTGTGTGTGTGTGTGACGTGGTCGCCCTGTCACCTTTAATGAATGTCCTGCTTCAGTGTCCACTGATCCTCATCCTTAAAAACAACATGACAAACCGAGTCCTAAATGGCTCCCTATTAGACAAATAGTGCACTAGATAGTGTACATCACTCATTTCAGCCTAATTAGGTTCAATTTGGTTTAATTAATTGGTCTCTCTCTCTCTCTCTCTCTCTCTCTCTCTCTCTCTCTCTCTCTCTGTGTGTCTGTCTGTCTGTATCTCTGTCTCCACTCCCCCCCTTTCTCTCTCTTACTGTGTGTCTGTCTGTCTGTATCTCTGTCTCCACTCCCCCCCTTTCTCTCTCTTACTGTGTGTCTGTCTGTCTGTATCTCTGTCTCCACTCCCCCCCTTTCTCTCTCTTACTGTGTGTCTGTCTGTCTGTAT
>JAOVVF010000032.1:2266138-2276305 GCA_028565595.1 Duopalatinus emarginatus | reverse complement strand
ACCGCGGCGTTGTTCAACATTATCCACCAGTGATGTCACATGGTAGCGTTCGGTATTTCCAATTCATGTCTTTATATTACAGTATCTAAAACAATGTAACATCACCAGGGGGTCCATTAGGTGGTGCTTAGATTAAAGTAAATACTTCTTCACCTTCACATGCGTCAGATGTGATCATGTATTCCTCACATGCTTCCATTACATGAAAGTAAATTGCGTGTTACGTTTCAAGGCTTTTTATTCAGTTCAGATGCCTAAGATCAGTTTATTAGCTGATCTACTTTGAGGGGGATTAAGCGTAAAGGATTATGGTGTTTCAATATCTTAAGTGTTCACAGAAAATGATAGGTCTTGATGGACCTCAGTCCAACACACACACACACACACACACACACACACACACACACACACACTGTGCGTCGTTCATTTTTTGGGTTGCAGTTTCAATTCTATAGCTTCGTTTACTTTCCATGTGAATGAATGTGAAAGAGAGAATTGGAAGCTTCTCTCACTCCTTCTTCAAAAGGAGAACTTCAGGAGACTTTGTCCTCAAGCCGGAGACCTGTAATGCCTAACACAGCAGGACCTGCCCATCTGGAGCTGTGTGTGTGTGTGTGTGTGTGTGTGTGTGTGTGTGCTTGCATGAGTGTCCAAGGGATCAAGGATTAATTGCCTGTTGAGATAAACTTAACAACTTGAAGCAGGGACTTCTCATTTGTCTCCAGGCTGGAAAGGAAACCAGTCGTGTGAAATAGCTAGACGTCTTTCACTGAGATCTTTCAGATCTTTGTGACTCAGCCAGTTCGACTCCAGCCTTTCTTTTCTCTCTCTTTATTCCCATCTACCTTCCTTCCTTCCTGTCGCAGGTGAATTGCCACAGGCTGCTCCAGAAGGACAGCACGCTATGGCTGAAAACAACACACAAAAGAAGAAGTCCCGGTGGACGTCTCTGGAGATAGGTCTCCTGACCATCGTGTCGCTGCTTTTTGTAGTCGTCCTAGCCCTCATCATCCTCTTCGTCACGCACAGCGGCAGCAGCAGTGGTGAGTTTGCCCCGACTGTTCTTCAGTGCCTCATCGAGATGAATTTCAAGGCAACTTGTCTTGGAGATTTACAGGATTTAGGGTGGATTACATTTCTGTAAAGAACCGAATCCTCTTCAGTACTCAGAGACTTGTCGTCTCTTGCCAGTTCCTTGCTTATTTGTTACATTTAAAAGTTTTTCTCATGGGTATGGGAGATGGAAGAACAGAGCATTGTCTCAGTGCCAGTATGGTTAATTATACTGTATTCACTAACAATCAGGGCTGTAAAGGATTACCTTTTTAATGAGCTCTATGACGCAATACTAATATAATGCTGATTTTGGATCGGTGTTGTACTGTCCTCCTATTCTTCCAAAACCTGCCCCAGTTAATGACATTGAATTACACATTTTGATTAACGGTACTTGTTGACTTCAGCCCCTCTTAAGTAGAAAAGTTATTTCCTAAAATAAATAAATAAATAAATAAAAAATTATGTTTTACTGTATATTTTCTAAATTCTCACAGCAAACATACATCATGTAAAAAAAATAAAAAAAAAACAGATTAGAAAATAAAAATTGAAATTTATCAGACTGTTAGGTTGCCAAGAATTTGAAAGAATTTGAAATGTATCTACCTGTTAGGTTGCCAGGAATTTATCTTATCAGCTTAAATGCACCTGCCCAAATAGCCGCTAAAACAGCTCTGACCTGTCGAGTCTTGGGCTCCATTAAACATCTGGAGGTGTTCTGTGGTGTCTGTGACACCAAGACGTTAGCAACAGTTCCCTCTGTGTATCTTCTGTGGGATCGAATCAAACAGGCTACCCTTCTCCGTCCACATGCGTCAGTGAGCCATGAGGTGACCCTGTCTCTGGTTAACTGGTTGTCCTTCTTTAGACCACTTTGAAAAGGCATTACCATCTGCATATTGGGAAATTCTTAAAACTGAGAAACTGAGGTTTCGAGGTGCTCTGACTCAGTCGTCTAGACATCACAATTAGGCACTTAGATCCTTACACATCAGCTTTGACTGACTGCTCACTTACTGTTTACTCCGTGACCATTGTCAGTGTGCCATTGTCATAAAAGAACCACTGTCATTCTGTTAACCTGTCAGAGGTTTTGTGCTTTCAATGTTCTGGCTGATCAGTGTATGTGCCAGATTGGTGAAAATCAAACAGTAAAGGTCTGACAGATCTTGGCTTGGTAATGGTTTGGTTAAAGAATGAAAGGTGCTCCTGTGCATCAGTGATGATAGGTTTGGTTGGATGGTTGGATAAGTAAAGCTTAAAGAGCCCTGAGAGGACACTCAGGAGTAGAAGAATAGGGTCATTTATGGTCTGTTAATGGAGAAGAGTGGAGGAGGTTCTGCTGGGGGAAACAATTGTCTTTTGTTTTTGGATCTAAGGAAGTTTGAGTAGGCAGTCAGAGTCAGCAGCAAGGTTAATAAAAGTTAATAATCAGCAAAGAGGTTTCCTGTCAGCTACTATAACGTGGCATAATTCACTAAAGTCGTCAGCTAAAAATTCATATATAGATCACTTACAAGAAAACTAAGCATTTTTTGCACAATGACAATAAAGTTAAATCTCAACGCACTTATAGCTCAATGATTTACAACAACGCTGTCTTTTGTACACAGTGGTTCAGAAATTTGTTAATATTATTAATTCTTTATACCCTAGCACTGTTGACGTCTCAATTCTAATTGGTCAGACTGTATTGATTAATTATTTTCTAACCGATCTCACAGTAGTCGTAGCATAGGGTTAGATTAATGCAGTCCTTGTAATTTTATGGTTTCTATGGTAACAGATCATTGACAGGGACTTACAGTGGACGCTACAGTTAAATGGGTTTTTAAAAAACGTGACTAAGAAGGTGTAGTTTTCTCTAAGATGTTTAATAAATGGGTTTGAGCCACATGTTGGTCATCAGTCCAGCCATTGGAGGTGCACAGGCCAGGGCTGAACCCAGGTAAAATGGGAGGGTTGCGTCTGGAAGGAATCACTGTAAGGACCTCTTAAAAGAGTAGCCGATATAATAAATTCCTCCATTAGAGGAATAAAACATTCTGGGACACTTTGCGTCGGGGCTCTTTACAGCACATGGTGACATGCAGGCCTTGTCATGTTTTATTCCTGACATAGCCTGAGGGGTAAGGTATAAGTGGCACTCAATAGTAAAAAGTAGGTAGGAGGTAACATTAGGTTAAACCATGTGATTTAGGAGTGTGGGAACAGGATGAGGACTGTAGGGCAGTGGTGGGGCATGGAGGGTAGGATATAGGTTTGATAGATTCAAAGTGGTTATTTGAGGTCAACATAAATATTATATATATATTATTTTTATGGTGTAGAAATCAGTGTTTTTGGTGTATTGTTACACACTTGATGTCAGTCCTGATCTTGAACCTATCAGTGCTTTCCATATGGTACAGAGACAATTTTACTGGCGTACCACTGAAAAGTCCACTTTAACTCATGACCATAGTTCAAACCCCATTATTGGCATCATCGCTAAATTATTAATAGTGTTTTTGTGAACGTTGCCTCTTCAGCAGTATACATTAACCCATCCACTCAGTGACTTCTCCTGTGTCTTCATCTCTTCTAGATGGAGTTTGCACTACAGCTGACTGCACACAGTCGGGTAAGCATACTTTACAAACCAGCCCAAGATGTATGAGCTGAACATTAGACGATAAATCTGCTACCAATTACATACGGTTACACGGATAATTTTCTAGTTTTGAGAGCTTAAAATTGGTTAGTAAGTGTAAAAAAAAAACCTGAAAGAAAAAATAAATTAGAAAAAGCCATTTAGAATATATATATATATATATATATACACACAGTTGAAACCAGAGGTTTTCATACACTATATAAAAAGACACATATGCATGCTTTTCTAACTGTCTGACATGAAATCAGAATAACGTTTTCCTGTTTTAGGTAAATTAGGATTACCAAAATTATCTCTATTTGCTAAATGCCAGAATAATGAGATTTTTAAAGGAATTTACTCCTATTTTTAAAGTCAAAACATTAAATACACTAAGATTAGTATCGCTTTTGGGACAGCCCATATGATGATGTCATGTCTTTGGAAGCTTTGGATAGGTTTTTTGGAAACTTCTCAATTAATGATATATATTTACATATATGTGACACCCTTCAGATTAGCTTTAAATTATTCCTTGTTATTTCAGCGTCCCGCCTGATTGAGAACATGGACTCCACAGTAGATCCATGCCAAAACTTCTACCAGTATGCCTGCGGAGGCTGGCTGAAAAAGAACATCATCCCTGAAACCAGTTCACGTTACAGCACCTTCGACATCCTGCGGGACGAACTGGAGGTTGTGCTTAAAGGTACATGTGCACTCTTTGCAGGAATTCCCCAGACTGAAAGCGTACTAATTTGTTGTTAATGGTGAATTCACCATATTTATTTATTTATTTATTTTTATACACATGACATCTGGATGCAGTGCATTGTTAGCCAAATGTCACCAAATATCACAGAAAAGACAGACTGCTCAGATTCTTAATAACAGGCCAAATTAAACTGGTATCCTTCAAATCTTTCTGGTCATTTTTGCCATTTTTAATGGCTGATTTAAAATTCAAGTTGAAACAGTTTGAACAGATGGTGTAAGTTTGCCTGGTGGTTTATAAACTTGTCTTATTAGTTCTAGCTTTACTCATCTATTAATAGTTCAGTGAACTACAGCCATGTGCTGTGTGGGTTAGGAGACTTGGAGATTGTGCTTTCTTGTGTTCCTTTCTCCAATTTCAGTTTTCCTTATGCAAATTATACTTGAGTTTCACATGAACTAGACATGTAGTAGCTGTAATAATACTGTGCTCCAAACCAACAAAAAATCTTGACATGGCTGTTGTGGGATAGAAATAAACAGAATGTCAGATATGAAGCTTGTGGGCAAAGAAAGACCACATTTATTAACATGCATTTGCAGCAATGCATTTAGTTACATTCACTCATCCTTAGTGACTGCCTGGTCAGGTTTATTATGGATAAAATGTCAATATTTTGCCTAATATGATCACATTTACTAGAGTGTCAATGGCATACCAGGAACTGTACAAATGAAAGTGAACCAGTCATTGACCACTGTTCTTGTACACACAGAGGAATTTGGTGTCCACATTTAATCGAATTGTGCAGTAAAACACACACACACTAGGGGGCAGTGAACATACTTGCCTGGAGTTCTGGGCAAACTCTATCCATTATGCCTGGGGAGCAGTTGCGGGTTAGGTTTCTTGCTTAAGGGCACTTCAGTTGTGTCTTGTTGGTACAGGTACCTTTCGGTCTTAAGGCTTCCTGAACGACAAACCCACATCTGCCCCTGATTTGGAGCACTAAACAGAAACAGATACAGATGCATGTAGTTGCATTGCATTAGGCTCCGTACTATAAACTGGATAATACAAAGTATTATGATGAAGATGGTACAAATGGAGATCAGACCTGGATAATGCCTCGTTATACACAATGTTCTGACCAGTTTAAGTGCTGGATTACATACCACCCATTTCTTTGAACCATTTGTATCCAGAGTTGCTGTAAAGAAGGACATGAAAGCAGGTTGACACAGAGGGAAAGATGAGGTGGCCATTACATTTCTTCTCAGAGACATAGATTAGATACTACATCACATGCCCAAGTGTGGTGTCCAAGAGTCCAACCCAGTTGGTGATGTTTCTAAGTGATGGTGCCTGATTGTTCCTCTGGAAGTGTCAGGGTGTAGCATGCAGAGATACGGGAACAGATATGGACTGACCTTTGGGATGGTGGATGTGTACCATGTGTTGCTGGTGGTCAACAGGTACAATGT
Source organism: Duopalatinus emarginatus (assembly GCA_028565595.1). Taxonomy (NCBI): domain Eukaryota; kingdom Metazoa; phylum Chordata; class Actinopteri; order Siluriformes; family Pimelodidae; genus Duopalatinus; species Duopalatinus emarginatus. Next base: position 2,270,412 of record JAOVVF010000032.1, on the reverse strand, counting down.
GTATAAATGAATGTTATAGCAGGTAGAAGCCTCTTTTATCCATCTTTTATCCATCCATAAGCAGACATTAGGAAGCCCAGATATCTTTGTTTTACAGAACAGTCTGGAAATTTATTTATTTATTTTTTTTGGTTACAGTTAGAATTTTTGTTTGTTAGAATTTTTCTTTTGGTTTAGCAGGTAAGGTTTTGGTTCTGGATTGTGGAACGTTTTCCTGGTGCTCATAACGTGGACAGCTTTGGGGAACCCTTGAGAGAACATGCTAAATTGTTTGTATTAATGTTCCCCTAACCATTTAATATAAGAAATCTTTGTAAAACCTAATGACAACAGTTAATTACAAACACTTACTTCTGTAAATGTTGAGAGAAGGCTCTAGTACAACTGAGTGTAGGACAACTACAGACTAACCTTAGTTAAATGTTCTGTGTGCTGCTGGGTGAAGCTTTATTGTTTGACATCCACATCAGAATTTGCAAAAATTTAAGGCCAGTTACTTTTTGACTTTTGTAGAATCAAGAGCAACATCACCACCAATGATCATCAAAACAATAATGTTTTTTTTTCTTCTAGCCCAAGCTGTAAATTCTAAGCTCTACAAAGCTATGAAGTTGTGTTTTAAGGATGTCATTGTTCAAAAATTATAGCTGATAAATGCTTATAGTTTTAGGTAATCAGTAGTAACTCATACTAGTCCTGTGTTAGTTATTTCTCAACTCACTGGACATCCGACATTGGCATTACATAATGAGAAAGTTTACTTCCCTCTTAACTTATATTCGTAATAATAATTCACTACACACAACACACATTCATTTGTATACAAAACATTTCTTACTGTCAGATGCTGATAACGTACTGCAGTTAGCAATATCGTAATGAGGCTGTAATGTTCACGTTTGAATAAAACAGTTCAAATTTTCTAAGGTCTAAAAATACAATTAAATAAATGATGCATCTGGCAACCTCGCCTTATCTTAATTTAATTTGCTCAGCGCTCATCTGTTCCCGCTAATCACTAATGTGTCACTGGAATACATATTTAGTCTGCATGACAAACAGTGCGAAATTAAAATAATTACCTGGGGCTGAGACTAAACCAAATGGGTCACGACTTCCCCGGCAGAGAAAGTTCCGCAGCCAGATCCCCTCGTTAGTGCTTCCAGTGCATTGGTCTTTTGAGGAATGAAGCAGAAAGTTGATGTGAAATTAAGAGCATATTTATAGGCTCTGTTAGAGGTTTGGATGTAATTAGCGCCCGAGTCTCGGGTGCCTTGGCCACCCTTCATGCATCGATCAGCATGTGTTTATAATTACAGTAATGTCGAGGCATCATGACAGAGTTAAGCATGACATGATTTATGACTTAATAAATAAATAAATAAATAAATAAATAAGGAGTGCATTTCCCATTAAAAGAGTGACAAACGTTTAAGAACGCAAATCATAATTAGAGTTTTACGTACATTTTCTCATTATTATACCATGGAAGTGTCATTAGGAAAATGATTATTATAAAACTAACAAATAATATTTTATTTAGAGGTATAAAAAAAACAAGAAAAACATTACACTTGCATTTCCTACCTGTCGCATATCAGAGCTATAAATAGTCACATCATTTTATCACATTAGAAGTTCAGCAAACCGGCAGCACACGTGGATTCTTTTTACAAGACGATGTCAGACAAATACTAGAAGAAAGGGAGCTTTTTTCTCCGGGAGGTTCAGCGAATAAACACTGTACTTCACTAAAGTTATAATGTTTGTTTTGCATTGATTTAAACCCTGGAACAAAATCATACACTAAAAAACCTCCATGCTCAGAACTGAGCTGTGGCCCTAGTGGGAGGCTGTGAGGCCACAGACTACAACACTGGATGTAGTGTATGTGATACAGTTATGTTTTCATAAATAAAGTACTTATGGGTCAGAGTACTCTTAAATTTATAAATGATTTAAGCACTAAGTTAGTTATGAAGAGTTCCAGGAAAGACTCAAGGTTAAGAAGAACTCAGCGTTACAGACGCTTTAGGAAACTTTTATATAATCTATATATTATATAGGCTATATATTATATTTTTTTCTATAATTAATGTGTAGACACAGATCACTGACATGCTTATGAATGGAAGGAATAAGAAATGCAGTTTGGACTGTATGTGAAGGTATCTGTAAACCGATAAGGTCCCACAAGGGACGTAAAGGATAAGAGAGACTGGGAGATACGGTATCAGTAATGATAATATAATAATGATATGCAGGTCTTACTAATGTAACTCTATTAACATTGCTCAAGTCCATAAATCTGTCTTATCGCTTCGTGTCTATCAGTAGCTTATTAATCGTTGGTATATTTGTCTAGGGCAAAGGTTCTCGAACTTTTTGGGCTGTAAAGTTAATTAGAGTTTTTTTTTTTCACATGGTGTCATGATTCCCATGTTAGACTTGTTATTTAAATGTGGCCACTAATATACTGGCTGGATCATTAGATCCAGAGAGCTTTCTATTCCAAAACCTTCCTCTGAAACAATGCATTGGGTCCAAGTTAACATTGTTTTTTTAGGTCTAATTGTTTTTGAGATGTTTTTGAGATTCAAGTGAGCAGTTAAACAGGACAATAGCTTCATGGAAATACTTTCACTATGAGAAATGATCATCCAAATTGTTAAAAAAAAATTCTTTTGATTCCAAAATGCTTGGGAACTGAATCATAGATAATAACGTTCATCATAAAAAAAGTCGTTTATTGTTGCACTTTAAACCTTATTTTTCCAGTATATATTTGCTGTTACGGTTTTCTATCCTAATACCAGTTATAGAAATGTATAGCAATGGCTGCATTTAAGTATGAGTGCAATAAATCTGCGTTGCCAGCATGTGGTGGCTTAGTGAGGGACAAGAAGCAGCTGCACATGCCACAAGAGTGTTATATAGTAATAAACTGGACTTAAAGGAGTTACGGTGAAGAAGATCAGACAGGAGAGTGAGCGAGAAGAAAAAAAAACAAGACGTATGTAAACGAGTGTGCTATTAATAATCTCGGAGGAAGTCAGACGCATTAATACTTGTCGTTCTGTCTCGGCTGTGTAATTTATATTCGGTCTGACATGTCATGTGTAACTCAGAACCACACTATTAACTCTGCAAACTTTAACAAGCTGCCAAGGAAAGAGGATAAACTTTTGCATGCCATCATAATCCTCAGGCTGTCAAGGAAATTACCGCAGTCGGAGACACAGGAATCAAACAGCGAGGGATCAATGCAGATCACACCCGGAATTGCGAAAATCCTGACTGATTGCCGTGACATCACAAAACGTGATGCTGTCACGACTGACAGGGTTTAATACTGAGACTTTAGTGCAGGCCAGTCTTCAAAGAAAGAGGAGGACATCTTTGGTGGAGTTTGAGCAATAGTCCTCATGCATATACATGGTGGAGATGCCTCAGGGAGGAGCTGCTTCCTGACTGGGACATAGAGGGCTTTGTGAAAATATGTGGGCTAGAAAAGACTTTAGATTTCACAAAGTTCACAACCGGATACGAAGTCAAAGCTAAAGAACTGGAGAGAAAAACGTATCAGTTTCAGTAGGTGTAACATTTATCGTACCTGTTCGCTGTGTACAAGCAAACCTTGTGCTTAAGAGATGGTCTGTTGGGGTGTTGGGGTGGGGTGGTGGTGGTGGGGTGTTGGGGTGTTGCCACTGTGAGCTTGAATAAGTGCACAGTTTACAAAGCCTTTAAAAAAAGATGCCTGTGACAGGTTAAAGGTCAAACTACCATCCAGCTGATGATAAAGTCGTGAGTTTATTGCTTCGAACATGTCAGCAATAACTGCTGCTTTAGTGAGCAGTTAGTCAAAGCCACCCGGGCTGAAGTGGGTCTGGACTCAATAATGTCATTCCTGGGGGTAAATGTTGACCAAAAGTGAAACGATCAAAGCTTATATTGCAGATTGTGTGAACTAAGCCTTATACAGTACTAGCAATAATAATAATAATAACAACAACAATAATAATAATAATAATAATAACAACAAAAGAACAACAAAACAAAACAACAATAATAATAGTAACAACAACAACAATAATAATAATAATAATAATAATAATAATAATAATAATAATAATAATAACAAAACAACAACAAAAAAACAACAAAACAAAACAACAATAATAATAATTATAATAATATTAATAATAATAATAATAATAATAATAACAACACTACTACTATTATTAATAACAACAACAGCAACAAAAACAACAGTA
>JAOVVF010000032.1:2239864-2251261 GCA_028565595.1 Duopalatinus emarginatus | reverse complement strand
CCCGCCCCCCCACTTACTCACCCACTCACTCACTCACACACACTCACCCCCTCCCTCACCCACCCACCCACTCACTCACTCACTCACCCACTCACTCACCCACCCACCCACTCACTTACTCACCCACCCACTCACTTACTCACCCACCCACTCACTTACTCACTCACTCACTCACTCACTCACTCACACACACTCACATACTCACTCACTCACACACACACACTCACTCACATACTCACTCACTCACTCACTCACACACTCACTCACTCACTCACTCACCAACTCGCTCGCTCACTCACTCACTCACACACACACACACACACACACACACACACACACAGACCGACAGTGACAGTCTAATACATCCAATTTGCCTGACTGCATGTCTGTGGACTGTGGGAGGAAACCAGAGCTCTCCAAGGAGACACAGGGAGAGTTCACAGACTCCAGGCTGAATAGATTTGGAATTAAATCCCAGGTCATTACTTCTGTGCGGCATCTGTGCTACCCACTGTGCTGAATTGGGCTAACCATAACCCTACAATGAAATGCTTACTGCCAAAGCCAAAACACTCAGTTTTTTTCAGATCAGATGAAATTCTTGGGTTTCAGTTCCAAGAGTCTGTGGTTGTGTTGAGAACAACTTTGGTTGAGTCTTGGTTGTTTTATAAGGTCCTGAACTCTATAGAGGAGAAGTATAACAGTACATTTACAGGTGATCTGTTCAACGTTCACATTTGGAGATATTTTTATTTTTATGACCTCTTCTCGATTGAGACTTTTTCAAGACGTTGTCCTTCACTAGCTCCTTCATCTTCAGGGGCAGGTGTGTTTATACTGGGATCGTCTCCCAATTATTCCCGATTATTCGATTTCACAGTGGTAACTCACATAAGTCCAATTCAGTTACAGATGTCGAAACACAACACAAAGTGTTGAGGAGTTCGGGTGTGGGGGAAGGTGGTGGTGGTGGTGGTGGTGGGGTGGGGGGGTGGGGGGGGTTGAATATGCAAGTTGTGCGAACTAACGTATCGTTCACTGCTGTATTCTGATTGGCTCAGATGGATGAGATGATTGCTGGCATCAGAGAGGTATTTGTTAGTAACCTGCAAGTCCTCTCCTGGATGGATGATGAAACCAAGAAAGCCGCAGAGGAGAAGGTGAGTTTCTTTTTTGGCACAGCTCACAGTAAACAAAATCCTACTACGATTATTCCAATTTGTTAAACCTGTTTTATGTGTGTGTTTAAATAATAAAAAAAAAAACTTCCTCTGTCATCCTTAGACACGTCTTTCTTTTCAAACAAAGGCTTCCTGTGTAAATATTGACTCAATTTGATAAAGTCATTTGCAGACTTAAGGACTATAAAAAACACAGTCAGTGTGATTCAAAAGAAATACACAGTCTGAGTGGTTTTTTTTTTTTTGTTTTGTTTTTGCAGGCTCGAGCTATTAGGGAGAGAATCGGCTTTTCGGAAAACATCCTGAACAATACTTATTTGGATGAAGAATACAAAGAAGTGCGGAGTGATTATTTGTTTTTTCAAAAACATAAACGGTTTGTCAAAGTGTTTTGAACACATTGAACGTTCTGTATTCGTATTTAAGGACTTGTTCAGTTTCCACCCTAAAGGCCCTAAAGGGTGGGATTAGTTTTACATATTAAAGTGGGCTTATGTAATTATTACATTAGTTTATTAGTTTCTCAGTGATTATAGACCTGTCCAAACACACACTCTCAGTCAATTTTACAGACGCTGTGCTCTCGCATTGGTAAAGATTCCAACACTTTAACCTTCTGTACAATGAGCCCCAACGATATTCAAACAATGGTTCTCAAAGTCTGTCCTGGTGCAGGGACCTCTACAGTATAGCACACCACAGTCATGAGGTTCATGCTAGTAAATTAATAAACTAAAAGCACTTACAGTGGTGGGAGCCATTATTACCAAGCAAGATATTATAGGCTTTTTATATCCAGGATCTTGGCCCAAATCGACTGCTCGCCTTGATGAAATGGGTTTAATCCAAACCTTAATAAGTGTCATATTTGACCTGCTTTGTTTTGTTTATATGAAGTTCTGGAATAAACCAACCACAGGTCCAAGAGTCCAGAACATTATTGCACACATTTGTATAATGAGCCTATTATCTGAGGGAGGCAGTGGAATTTATTTTTAATTGGTTGTTAAAGTTGTGAGAAGTTCTGTATTAGACAGTTCAAACTATGTAGTATGTAGTAATCTAGTACACCAGGGTAATACTTGGTAGGTGCCCCATGGGAGGGTAGGACTGCAGAAATACGACAGGACATGCACTCTCATGAGCTTGCAGAAATATTCTGTAGGCAGAGCACAGCATGCTTCCTTCAGAACGATCCACAGTTCTGAGATCTGCTGACTCAGATGTGAATGGCAAAACTCATGAGAGTGTTCCTCTAACCATAATTGGGTGTTTTTAAATGTGTGTGGTGGTGCATTGTCCTGTTGGAAGTGGCTGAAGTGCTTTCAAAAGTGCTTGGTCATTATCTCAGAATATCCAAAGCTTGTGCTGGTAGACCAGAATTCCAAGTAGTTGAAGCTAGGATTCTAACAGAAATTATCCATACAATCCCCAATACTAAAATTACAAGCAAAACATGTCCTAAGAAAATACAATAATGGCTGTAAATGCAAAATTTCAATTTGGTAACCAGATATTAAATACACAAACATTCTGGCTAAACAGTAACACATGTGGGTATACTGTATATGTTTTATTTGTATATACTTAACCTGTTAGATGTGTTGAAAATGAAAACAAAACGGTTTTCTCTGCATATTTTAGCTGAGCTACAGTTCAGAGGAATACTTTGAGAACATCCTGAAAAATCTGGAGTTCGGCCAGAAGAAACGACTGAAGAGGTTGAGGGTGAAAGTGAACAAGGAAGAGTAAGAGGCTCTTTCAGCTTTTCATTTGAAAATATTTCTGTGCCTGTAAAAAATGACTTGCTACATTCAAAAATAGTCAGACACTCTCTAAGTTTAGTCTGTGATATAAAACTCCCTGATATAAAAATCCCTGTTAATGAAAGGAGAGTGATAAAATATTAATAGGACATGTGGGCTCTGTTAAAAGTTGAAATGTCTCATGTTTAAACCCAAGGTGGATCTCAGGAGCAGCAGTGGTCAATGCGTTCTATTCATCCAGCAGAAATCAAATAGGTAGCAAAAGTTGTATTAGTAATTAATTACTTATTTTTTTTTATAAATTATACTGCAACATTAATTGCTTTTTATTATTCATTCATTTTCTTTTTGCTTAGTGTTTCCTGCTGGTATTCTTCAGCCTCCTTTCTTTGGTAAAGGACAGCCCCAGTCCCTCAACTACGGTGGCATCGGCATGGTGATTGGTCATGAAATTACTCATGGCTTTGATGATAATGGTAAAGAATTGGATCTCATATCTACCTGTTTACTGTCTACTTCTAACTCTGAAACAGTTCACCTAAAATGATGAGAAAATACTAGAAAAAAGCCAAATAACACCAATGAAAATGTGCTTTAACATAGTTAAACCAGGACAACCAGTCTCTGGATTATTTATGGAGGTGTGTACTTAATGGGAACAGGTGAGATTGTGGCTGCGTTCGAAATCGTGTACTCAAGCAGTACATACTGAATTCGAAGCAGTGTGTACCGTTTTACCGTTAAAGCAGTACGCAATTCCAGTAAGTGATCATATGCAGTATGCAAAGCCTAGATCTGCCATCTTTACAATGTCATGTGATCTCATGATGTCACATCAGCCATTTTTTTATCCCCAAATGTACTTTTTTAACTTTAGAATTATTGTTTTTTTTTTTCCCTTAGAAGAAATTATTACAATAAAAATACTTTTTTGTTGCTCGTCTTCAGTTCCAAACGTCTGTGCTGCTCGAATTGCATTATGGGACAGAACAGTGTGCTCAGTTAAAATGTCTCCCGATGCAGTACGTCATCTGGGAACTTTTCGCGTACTGAACAGTGTGCGAAAGCAGTACGCGAGCGTGACTAGTGTGTCCTATTGTGCATCAATCAGTATGCGAAAAGTTCCCGCGATTTCGAACACAGCCTGTAATTAGATGTTTGGATCCTGGTAGTAGATCATGTGACAGGTCATATGACTGAGTTTATATGTGGTTGGTTAGCTGGTGAATCTGGGAAATGGAGAGTGTGTTGGTATATAAAGCAGACATGACTACTGTGAATACTGGCACTTTGCTGACTTGGCACTGAATTAGTTTAATCCTGTAAACACGGAACTATGTTACTTATATAAACACTCTCAGATCGGGGTAAATTAAAAGACAAACTGAGATAAAGTGTTGTAGTCTGTTAGTAAAGTATTAGAGCTGGTAAAATCCACCAGAAAAGCTTCAGTGTGTTTTAACGGAGTGTTGAACACTGTTCTGTTCCTCCTAAAGATTTCCAGTCAGTTGGTTTATTAATGATGATGGTGGTGGAGATGCTGCTTAACACTCCAAAATCTCTCATGGCTGCCAGTTGAGTTCTGATGAGTGGGAGGGCTAAAGCATGGGATTTATATCGTTTTTTTGATTTTCATCAACCCATTCAGTGAGCCGTTATGCACTGTGGATGTGTGTGGAATCTTACTGAAAGAGACCAAACTCATCAGGATAGAAATGTTCAATTTAAGGAATACTACACGAGAGGGAGTGCTATATTGTGAGATATTGGCACTGGTGTGCTGCGGTCATAGGCAAGAGGCTGCAGGCTGAGGACAAGTGGAGGGGAATAAATAAACATCCCTGAAGCCACTAGTCGTCGTCCCCCCCGTTTTTATATGTATGTATAAAATTAGTATTAGTAGTTTTAATATGTTTTTGACATACCTGTACAGTACAGTACAGCTCATCTACTATATACTCAAATTAATTACAGTGTCTTAGATCAGTGATTTGTTCTTGAACAGGCCGGAACTTTGATAAAGATGGAGACCTAAAGGACTGGTGGACTTCGTCCTCAACACAGAAGTTCCAGGAGCTCTCGAAATGTATTGTGGACCAGTACAGCAGCTTCTCCTGGGATCTGGCCAATGGACAAAATGTATGCTTGTATCATACTAATCCCACCTCTGAGTACTTGATGTTTTGAGAACTTGTTGATAGATGGTATTAGTTTTTATGTTACAGTGATGATGAACACCGTTTTTGCTCTTTTTGTCAGTTGATGCTAGGTTGAAAACAGTGCACATGAACAAACACACACACAAAATAATAATCGTTGCCGTTTACAGAAGCCCTTAAACAAGACATGCATGAAAAATCTTAGGGTTTGTGTACCTGCTTAACCCACAGCACTGTGTGTATATTCACCATCATTGTCCTGTCAGACCTAAACTAGTTATAGAAGAGTCTCTTGTGTGTCTCGCAGTGTTTTCACTTCCTATTGCTGAGTCATTACCAGCCGTCTCTGATGTTGTGCTGGTCTTGAATTGTTTGTCGAGTAATCAATTAACTTTTTTTTTTTTTTTTTTTAGAATTTCTAAAAAAGCTACAAATAGGCGTTATTTTCTGTCACTTTTCATCATTTACTTTTCCTGTGTTCAGCTTAATGGGAATAACACCCTTGGGGAGAATATTGCAGACAACGGGGGCATTCGCCAGTCTTATCAAGTAAGTGCAGTGCATTGTGGGCTTTGTGTCTTTGTTGCCTAATTATGCTGCCGATTCTTCCTGGGAAAAAAAATAATAATGTTCAAATGTTACATAAGAAAAAAAAAACTTAACACTAATAATAATCAACAACATGATCATGGCATCATCCACTTAAAATGTTGGTACACTGTCCTGTTGGAAAAGTCCAAACCCATCAGAATGACATGTAACTCGTGAGAAAGGAGACACACGTAGTGTTCATTTGTCAGAGATGTTTGTAGATGTTCCAGGGGTCCCATGGAATGCCAGCTAAACAAACCCCATACCGTTATGGAGCCTCCACCAGACTATGTATTTTGCATTAGCGTGCATGTACCAATTTTTCTGACACTTCAGTTTAAAAAGTGATTTATCCTTTCAACCAAATATCGTAGAGTAACATGCAACTGAACTGGGTTAATTTAACTTAATAAACTGAATCAATAATAGGTTTATTCAAATTTGTTATTTGTTATTTATTTTTTTATTTGACTTGAATAAACAGTTTAATTTCTTCTTACTAGGTGAGGTGATTTTTAGGTTAAAACGTTTTATAGTGTAAACCAACACTATTGCACTTACACATAATTTTTGTTGATTTTACGTATATATCTAAGTATATTGTTCTGCGAACGAAAATTACTGTGTTGGGTTTATTTAAACAAAACTGTTAATGTTTTGTGAATGACCTGAAAGATACAAATTCACTTTTAATTTTCACACTAACGCATTATTTTTTACACTGTCTGTATTTTTTTTTTTGCTGACACTAGAGACTCCTTCCAAAAACGCACATACATTACTATGAACTCTTGACCTGAAATTAATCTGGAATTAACATTACAGCTAAAAATAATAACATAACAAAAAATAACAAGCCCTCATATGGCCAGTCAGTTTCAAGGTTGTGCTAGGATTTATAGTTAGCAACATGAAATGCATTGAAAATTGACAGCTGCAAGAGGTAAAAGTTGATATCCTGCAGCTCCTGTTGAGCTTTTCTGTTATCCTGAGATCATGTTTGACATAAAACGACATGAAAAATGTAAACTTTAAACACAATTAACTAGTTCTCGTGTTTCTCACAACCAAAATACTGCATTCCAGATGGGCAGAGCCACAGAAAACCTAACAGAAGGAACATGCAGAGTTATGGTACTTTTTTGATCTGATCTCATTAAACTGTTTATTCCAGGCATACCAGAACTATGTCAAGAAACATGGAAAGGAAGCTCAGTTGCCTGGAATTGATCTTAACCATGAGCAGCTCTTCTTCCTAAACTTTGCTCAGGTGAGAATTAAGATACTTAGCCAACAGATATATATACAACCTCTCTATGCCACAACTATTATAATATATATTATTACAATAATATATTATTAGATTTTAATAATATATTGATATATTGTTATATATTTTACTCCATGTTGGTACCCAGTGTGTGTGTGTTTTTTTTTTGTTTTTTTTTATTATAATTTTTTTGTTCTAGCCAAACCAAATAGCAAACAAACCAATATTATAAGTTTCATGTTTATGACTTATAGGTCTTAAAGCTCTTTATCCCTAATTGAATGTCTAGTTTTATTTGCCTAAAGTCATTTACATTGCTGACTGATTCATTATAACAATTTATACACCTGAACAGTTGAGGTTAAAGGGCCTAGCTTAAGGGCCCACCAGTGGCAGCTTTAAACTGTATTTAAACTGTCTTTCGGATAAGTAGACCAACATTTCAACGACTGAGCTATTTTAATTATTTTTTTATAGATTTATTAAATATGAAACAACAACATTTTACAGTCTTTTAAATAAACCATTTTAAATAAACCATTTAATCTCGCCAGTTAAATCCATAAAAAAATTAACAGTAACTCGTTGGTAATTATATTATTTGAAGCCAAGGTTCATGCTAGTGTGTTGTTTTATATGTAGATTCAGACAAGGGCTCTTGTAATGTACAAACATTTTTTTTATGAACAGATTTTTATGAATACCACATTTCTTAAGTAAATGCATTTAGATTGTAAATGAGACCCATTAAACTCCTTTGGTTCTCCAGGTCTGGTGTGGAACGCATAGACCTGAACACGCCGTCAACTCCATTAAAACTGATGTCCATAGTCCAGGAAAGTTTAGGTAAATCAATCAAATTAGAAATGTTCTTTCAGATTGTATTCTATGGCATCAGATTAATGTCAAAACTAGGGGGCGCAAAAACACAAGGTGCAAGTTTTAACAGTTTGTGCGCGTAAATACTCCTCCCGCGAGCGTAAAAGTAAAACTTGTGAGCACAGAAAGAAGTGCTGTACGCGTATTTATCATTATATCATTTGATATCTTCTGTATTAAATGCTTTTTATTTGTCCGTGAAGCGGTAAAGCAATGTGTGCAGCATTTTCTACACCTAAACACTCCGTTTCGTTCACCGAGGCTCACTGAATCTGGATCTGAGAATACAGAGCTAACTTCAGTCTGCGAATAAAGAGCTAACTAAGCAGCTAACGCTAACGTCTGGATTTAGAAATAAGGAGCCAAACGATTTGGGAGCTGCGAGTAAGTAACCAACTTAAGCGTTGTCCGCCATGTTTGTCTTCCAGAGAAGGGCTGTTCATACTGTGCGGTAAGCTGCACCGCTAGGAGCCATCAGCCAATAGCATTTGCTGACAGAAACGGCTATGAGCCCGCCCCCAAACTGTCAAAACCCCCCATCTAATACTTGAGCGCAAAAAGCAGTCGAGGGAAATTCACATGGCGTGCGAGGACAACTGCCGAATCGAGAAGAAAAAAAAAACATTCGAGAATGCAAAAAAGGCGGTTTGAGCGTGATATAATGATAAATACACGCGCAGGACTTTTTACTGTGCTCACGAGTTTCACTTCTACGCTCGCGGGAGGAATATTTACGCGCGCGAACTGGTAAAACTTGCAGGTTTATTTTTTTTTCACCATGTGTTTTTGCGCCCCCTAGTTTTGACATTGATCTGACGCCATAGGATTCAAGCTAACAATTGAATAATGTATGGCTTTGTTTTTCTTTCTGCAGGGTTCTCGGATCTTTACAGAATTTTCCAGAGTTTGCCAAAGCTTTCAAGTGCCAGAAAAACGACTACATGGTGCCTGAAAAGATTTGCCGAGTTTGGTGATCACGCCACACAGCTACAGAGACAATAAGGGCATTTTGATAAGCCCTCGTCTAAACCACCACAGTCCCCAGACTGGAATTGTCTGATATTCTCCACAGGGTCGATCAAACCTGGCTTCACTAATGCATTTTGAATCATGTACAGACACGGGGTGCTCTCGAAGTCCACTCCTACATGTAACAATCAGTTAAAGTTAGTCAGAACAGGTCATCATGTGATCTGTGGTGATCTTTTGTTATTGTTTATAACAAGATGAAAATGTAAAGATATTGTCATATATTTAAAACGTTTTATGTTAATATCAAATCAAACTGTGAACCGGAGAGATCAGTAGCATTTTTATATGTTAAAGACGTATCGGTATACATTTAAATATGGCAACTTTGGTTAGATGATATTTGTAATAGTGTACAAAATACCCCGTATAGGCTATAAAAAATAAAAGGAAAAGAATAACAAACTATGTTAAATATAGACACTTATATAGATATACTCGATGTAGGTTTTACATTATTGGAAATTACAAATTCTTAAATGATATATTAATATGTCTTGTACTGCACTAAATGTTATATTGATAATCCTGAAGACAAAGTTTATTTGCTGGCTACAGGTTAATAACCATATTAGTCACTGATTTGAATTATATGTGCTTGGTTTATTATGGTACAAGCACTTGCCAGAGTAAATGGTATTTTGACTTGATATTATGACACGATGTCTCATAAGCCAAGGTATATGGTGTGTGTATGTGTGTGTATGTGTGTGTATGTGTGTGTGACTCATAAGACCATCAATGAGAGACAGCCTTAAGATAATCCAGTTCTTTCATTATAAGAGTTTCGGAAGTACAAGCGTTGGTACATATGTTCAGCATAATCAACAAAACCACCTGCTACTTATGCCAAAGAACCTAAGACCTATAATACTATCACCCTGTGATCCCGTGGACTCTCTAAGTATCTTTAAAGTGTTATATTTGCAAGAAAAACAAAACATTGTCATTTGTAGGTCTGTTTGTTATCAGGTTAAATCTACAGTGGCTTGTTTTTCAGTTGTACAAGTTCTACAGTGCTGTCGAAAAGTTTTAGGCACCCTATGATGTCTTTATATGTTTCTCTTCTGCAGTAGCTTCTGTCTTAATGGAAGCAGTTTTTTTTTTTTACAACATTTCACAAGCAAGGCTGTTATATACTGTACCCCATCACTCCTGAATTCTCAGAAGCTGAGAATTGATTAACTTCAGCAGGAAATCACAGGTTTATTCGTAGGACAAATCGTGCACGTAATCGCTGCACAAAATATAACAGATCAATAGTTGCAGCAATGTAATATCCTGTATGGGACAAGTCTGTTTGTAATGTCATAGTTGCTATAATAGGATAACAGAAATTAGAATAAACAAACATATAAATAAATAAATCTTAACATTTAGCATCTGATTATGTTGCTGAAGTATCACGCTCTAGGACCTGCTATTATTGCTATTATAACTTTGCGGTGGTAACAATAACTCTGCCTCACACTGGGCCGATGGACACCACTGTCAATTTAAATATTAGGGAAAATCAAACATAATGGTGTATGTGACAAAAAAGATTCTACAACATGATTTCCCAATAGTACTGAAACTGTTTTGAAAGGAAACGGTTCAGTTTGTTACTGTTTACTGCATATTTATAATCATTATTATAGTTTTAGATAGATTTCGTTCCTTTACTTTTGAATATCTTTAACGTTATGTGCCTAAGACATTTGTACAGTACTTTATACCCCTGTCTCTGCAGGTATCGAGTTTCTGTTAATGGCAAGCTATGAGTTATCAATCACTGGATTTCTGACTGTAAACTCTTCAAAACCACAACTACGGGTTAATACCCAACAACTATCTCAACCTTGAAAGTGATTTTTTTTCCCTCTTTTGTTGACAGTTTGTGTTCCAATTAGTTTTGCTTTACAAACAGCTGAACATTGCTCAGAAGAAATCCATCTCGACTTGTGGCCACGCAGAAGGATATACCTCAGATGCCTGTATTTAGATACTTTGTAATATTATAAGAACGTACTCAAGAGAAGAAACTGTTTGATTAATAAATTGGCAATGTAAAAAATAATGTCTGGCTTATTCATCATCATCATCATCATCATCATCATCATCATCATCCCTCTAAATACATGCTAGAATTTTATACTGCCTAATATTTACCAAAATTTAGCTCGACATGATTTATGAATAAATGACACCATGACTTTCCTTGGTAACTGTGTGTATACTATGATTCTGTTATAGTTTTTTTATGGTATATTTATAGTAACTAACTTATTGTATAGTTAACCACAATTCTACCATGAACTACTACGGTAGCCATGTTTTCACTATTTAACATACACATATGGTATACTATGGATAACATGGCATGGTACACCATGGATTATTTTACTGAGGGTTCAGTTGATATTAAATATATGTGAAGGATTGTATTTTAAAATTCAAGTTCAAATTCAAGAGTTTTATTGTCATATGCACAGCATACAAGCAGTTACACTGTACAATGAAATTCTTACTTTGCAGCTCCA
>JAOVVF010000032.1:2179645-2192892 GCA_028565595.1 Duopalatinus emarginatus | reverse complement strand
TTTGCTCTACTATTCTGTATATTTACACCTAAATGTTATATTATTCTGTTTAAACCTGAACTAAACACAAAGAAAAATATGATGGGTAAAATGACATCTAAATCACTTTAAATAAATAATATATATATACAGAATAATATGGATGAGAAACGGTTGTTTTATTAAAATAATTTTTTTTATTTATATAAATATATTGGCACTAATTATTGCACATCTGGTGTAAGCGTGGGTGTCATGGTGTTCCTGTTGCTCTTTAATTGCAAAAAGCCTGGGTTCAGTTCCCCGGCCTAGTCCTTTCTGTGTGGAGTGTGCATGTTTATGCTGACTCTGTGTGCCCGGCTTTGTGTCTCTGTGTGTCCACATACTTCCATTTAGGTGAATTGGCAATACTGGATTAGGTATCAAAACTAAGCCCCGGGTTTGTGTCTGGCTGCCTGCCCAGTAATGGACAACCTGTCCAGGGTGTATTCCTTCCACCCAGTGAATGCTGGGATAGATTTATTACCTCCCGTGACCCAGTAGTCAGACAACGGGCGTAGATATTGAATAATTAAATTAATGAATAACAAATAAATGAATGCGTAAATGAATGAATGAATATTATTATTGTTATTATTATAATTATTATTAGTATTATTATTAAAACGGACTCTGCATGGGATCAGGAATAACAAAAAAGGCCGGCATTGAAGCCATCAAGCTGTTGCAACAATCAAAATTAATAGCAAATAATGTTTTAATACATATAGCTTTTCCACCCCATGTCTATAATGACCACAACTATTCATTGTGGTATTTAACTGTTCAAGACAATTAAGGTTAAAAATCACTTTTTCAGACTGTCATTCATTTAGAAATACACAGAAACAAGGCTTGCTTTACAAGGTGTGCTTTAGGTGAAGAAAAGTAAAGCATAATAGATGGGAGCATGGAGGAAAGACAGCGGGGTGGGGGTGGAGGTGGGGTGGGGCAAAGTCTACTGGGAATTGAGAGTGACATGTTAGTGCTTGTTCAACAATCTGGCAAAATAGAAATTCCTGTGAGAATGCACTCACCTAGAAAACAATCTGACAGGTGGCCCTACAAACACTATAATCAAAAATAACAAAGCTATTAATTAAACTGCAGCTGGTGACAATGTAATAAACAATGGTTATTTCTCTGCAGGGATTTACATTGTTCTGAACAACAGTCACACAGTGTAAACATTACATGATGCAATGCTTAGTTCAGCCAGAAGTAAGCAACACATTGTACAGGTTGAGTGTTCCATACGTTTTAATTTTTAATTTTTAACTTGGAATTTAGAGTAACTTTACAAATGTATTAACTACATGAAAGATAGAAACTTTAGAAAGTCCTTCTTTATTCATAATTGAGAAGTTAAATAAGTTAACTTATGCCTAAATGTTAACAAGATGCCAGAAATCTGTGTAGGTCTGAGTGGCTGTGTGCACCTCACTATGAGGCAGATTAGAGAGAACGTGTGAATAGTCTGCCTCATAATGTAAAAATTAGTTTACTGTATCCGGCATGAAGGGCCAGCCGCAGATGTCATAAATTAAAAGCCATAGCAGATACTCTAAATGCCTGGTCTGGGGTTTAATATAATTCTAGTAATCATGTGGCCTTGCACTAGTTGTCTAGTGAAGGTTAGAAGGTTGAACTGTAATCAAGGGAATGTGAGGATCCACAAAAGGAGCTCATCCAAATACTGTAAACATATAAATAAATAACTAAAATTAAAAAGTCTAGGGCATACACACAACAGGTACAGGTGAACACAGGTGTTTATCAGATTCAAAGTAATGGTCAAGGTACCCATGAATCAGAACAAACAGGGCAAAGAACTAGCCTACAGAGAATCAAGGCAGATAAAATTCATGTGTAATATATGCTGGATGCCAAGCCATAAACAAAAAAAAATGGCCTAGTGATTACGCAACCGGTCTCTTGACCGGACGGTTGTGGGTTCGATCCCTGCCCAGGGCAAGACATGACTGAGGTGTCCTTGAGCAAGGCACCTTGCTCCCTGGGTGCCATGGTTTGGGGCTGCCCCCCTGCTCCAGGCAAGTGTGTTCACTGGTGTGTGTGTTTCACTGCATGGATGGGTTAAATGCGGAGGTCACATTTCTCTGTGTGCCAACACAGTAGGCAAACAGTTTTTAAGTGTAACAGTAAGAGACCAGACAAGCTTTGGTATATTTAAGTCTGTGGAATTGAGTGCCATTGAGTTATGAACACTGTCAGCTGGTGTTTTGATGATCATTATGGGGAAGATGCTGTCTAACACATGGGTACATAATTTTTTATAACTGTTCAGCTGGGTTGATGTCTGATGAGTGTGAAGGACATGATTTACATTCAGTGAGGCCTCATGTCACTTTGTAAGTGCTCATGCCAATCTGGATAATAATGTTTTATTACATGGTTATGTATCATGGCTATTATATTATAGGATGTTGTATTGATTGGCAGTGATGTTTCAATGTAAGAGGACAAGTGGACATAAACGATACCAAACAAATACATAAATAAACAAACCAACAACCAATTTGTCTGTTGAAAAGAAATAGAAGTGATCAGTGAAGAAGTGTTTAAACTCAACAGAGAGGATGCCCTCTGGTGATGTGGTTGTGAATCGTCTGTGGCTGGTGTGAAACACAAAGGGTAAAGTACTATAGACGGTAGAGAGTTGTTGCTATGCCAGATACATATTAACAAATCAAACAACATCAGCACAAGAGATATAATGTACACAAAGCAACAAACATTTACAACAGAAATGTGGTGAGATTCGTGCACGAGGTTTTGTGCATAGGATATACTATGAATATGATTGTATGTATACATGTTACAGGTTTAAGCCTGTTTAACACATATGAAATCAACCACCAGTTTGTCTGTCTTACTGATGATAAGCTTCAGGTTGGCTGTTTGCACAATGAGACAAAGACTCTTCACCAATTTTTTTTTTTGCACACTGACCAATCTGTGCTCTGATTGCTATTCTCAGTGAGAGAAAATCCAGGCAGTACACTACAGGCTGTAGACTACAGGCTACCAGTTGGATAGCCCTACAATTTACCATACCATTTGCTCAGTGGGCTAATCCACGGTGCTGCTGCATCTTTGTTTTTCTGGGGGGAGCCGTGGCCTAGTGGGTAGGAAACTGGTCTTGTGACTGGATAGTCTGAGGTTTGATTCGTGCACAGGGCAGGAAGCAACTTAGGTGCTCTGGAGCAAGGCACTTAACTCCCCAACTGCTCCCAGGGCACTGTGGTTTGGGGCTGCCCCCTGCTCCAGGCAAGAGTGTTCACTGCCCCCTAGTGTTCACTGGTGTCTCTGTGTGTCTTTTACTGCATGGATGGGTTAAATGTGGAGGTCATAATCCTTTGTGTGTAAGCACAGTAGGCAAATAGTTCACTTTCATAGTTTTTAGAGTCACCACTCACTTCTCAGCCTGGCACATGTTGAGGCAGAGACTTAAAATATCCAGGTATGATTTTGCAACATCCTCCCACTTATCCACACAACTCCCATTAAAATGTGTTTCATTATAGATAGTATAGTTTAGTTTAGACAGTTTAGTTTGCTTTTAGTTTTATTTCCTTTTCCCAGGACACTATCATCTAGGCCATCAGCGGAAAAGGTGGAACTTCCATTTCCTTATTTATGGCATAATTTGTAACATAATTATTGTAATAAATAAATAACTGCAACAAAACTATTAGAAACATATGTAGTAAGAGGAGTGAGAAATGTAAGTCTTGACCTGAATAAGGCATGGGAGTTTATGGGCTAATGACATCACAAAGCTCAAGGCTTCTGATTTGTTTAAACTGAACAGTCACATTCAGGTGAGATCTGAGCATCTTTATAAAAATTGTGACAACGAAATCTTTTGTGGATTCCTGCTGCAAAAACTGTGAATAATTTTCGTAATGTTTTTCTGTGTATTGTTTGCTTCTTTCAGCCTGGCAAAAGGGGAAAATTGTAATATTTTGGACAGCCCAGCTCATCCTCTGCTGGCTAAGGATGGGGATGTGATAATCGGAGGGTTATTTTCAATACACAGTGGTATAAAGCTTCTATCACTGCCATATACTGAAATACCTCAACCTTTAATATGTACTAGGTTTGTTACACTGGAAATGTTGAACTAGAATGATTATCATATTTAGAATTTATTTTGGTTTCAATTTAACATTAAACATCATTTAAAAATTTCTTTATTTATTTTTTAAATCCATTTCCACAGATTTAATCTCAGAGAATTACGATTTGCTCAGACCATGACTTTTGTAATTGAGGAAATCAACAGAAGCAACAGTTTGCTCCCAAATATTTCAATTGGTTACAGGATTTATGACAACTGTGGCTCAAGATTGTTATCTATGAAGGCAGCCATGGCTTTGATGAATGGTATGGATATAACAGCAGATGGTGCCTGCTCTGGACAAGCAGCAGTACAGGCCATCATAGGCGAGTCAGAGTCTTCTCCTACTATTGTGCTCACAAAAACTACAGGGCCTTTTAAGATCCCAGTGGTAAGAGTCAAATACTGTCACATCTGTGCTATAATAGCTTTGCAAATATCTATTCAACTAAACATCTTGTGTAAAAATGTGCTTTTAGAAATGATCTTTCTCTTATCAGATAAGCCATGGAGCTACATGTGAATGTTTGAGCAGCAGAAAAGAGTACCCCTTTTTCTTCAGGACCATAGCGAGTGACTACTACCAGAGTAGAGCATTGGCATATTTGGTCAAACACTTTGGCTGGACTTGGGTGGGAGCTGTAAACAGTGATAATGACTATGGCAACAATGGAATGGCCATTTTTCTGAATGCAGCCAAAGAGGAAGGAATATGTGTTGAGTACTCTGAGAAGTTTGACAGGTCTGATATTGCTAAAATAACGAAAGTGGTGGACATTATTAAGAAAGGCACAGCCAAGGTAGTTATTATATTTATCGCCCAAGCTGACATGAATGTTCTAATAGATCAGCTTATTCTGCAGAATGTCACTGGATACCAGATGATTGGTGTTGAGTCATGGATCACTGCAATCAATCTAGCAACTCCATCAAATTACAATGTATTGATTGGATCTATTGGATTGGATGTAGGAAAATTGAACATTGGGGGTTTTGCTGACTATGTTATTAAAGAGTTTTGGGAAACAGATTTCCCATGCTTGAACACAGAGGGAAACATTTCTCAATCTGAAAACAACTGCAGTAGATATGAGGAAATCATTCCATATAAAAACTACAATGAAGATGTATCAGAACTGAGATATGCAAATAACATTTACAGTGCGATTTATGCTGTGGCCCATTCACTACACAGCCTGTTGAGATGTACAGAAAACCAGAGTTGTAAAAAGGACAAGACAATACAATCATGGCAGGTAACATACTTATAAAAAAAAAAAAAAAAAAAAAAGAAAAGAAAAAGAAAAATGAATGCCATAATTCTCTTTTTCCTTTTCTTTTAAAAGGTTGTTGAGTCTCTGAAAAATGTAAATTTCACCACCAAAGCTGGAGAAAATATCTGGTTTGATAGCACTGGTGCTACAGCTGCAAAATATGATGTAGTGAACTGGCAAGGTTTTGGCGGAGAAGTGCAGTTTAAGGTTGTTGGCTATTATGATGCCTCGCTGCCAAATGGACAACAGTTTGTTGTAAACACTGAAAATATAGTGTGGGGTGGAGAGAAGAAAGAGGTACAGACAATTTTGTCATATTCATTGTTCTAATTATGAATAGTCTAACAATATGGATACAAATATATCCTAGGCAAAAGGATGATCACATGCATCATTTCTTGTCATATTAGAAACCAAGGTCTGTGTGCAGTGAGAGCTGTCCTCCAGGAACCAGAAAAGCTGCACAGAAAGGAAGGCCTGTCTGCTGTTATGACTGTATACCATGTGCAGATGGAGAGATCAGTAACCAGACAGGTAATTTCAGCATTACCAAGATTCAAAGACATTTCTTTTGTTGCACATTTTGTATCATTCTGTTATTATTTAAGATGCAGTTCCTGAAAAAAATGCATCAATAAATGAAACAATGAGAAAAATTTAAAAATTTTTTCTAATAAGAAAATAATGGTTATTTTGCAGATTCTTATAACTGTGAGCAGTGTCCAGGAGAATATTGGTCTAATGCTGACAGAGATAAATGTGTGTTAAAGGTTATAGAGTTTCTTTCATTTACAGAGGTTATGGGGATAGTACTGGTATTTTTTTCCTTGTTTGGAGCTACATTAACTGTGTTAGTGGCTATTTTATTTATTATAAAAAAGGACACTCCAATTGTTAGGGCCAACAACTCTGAGCTGAGCTTCCTGCTGCTGTTTTCCCTGACTCTGTGTTTTCTCTGTTCACTTACATTTATTGGACAGCCCTCTCAGTGGTCCTGTATGCTGCGCCACACAGCATTTGGGATCACCTTTGTTCTCAGTATCTCCTGTGTTCTGGGTAAAACAGTAGTTGTGTTAATGGCCTTCAGAGCTACACTTCCAGGCAGTAATGTCATGAAATGGTTTGGGCCTCTACAGCAGAGACTCAGTGTTCTTGCTTTGACACTTATACAGGTCCTGATTTGTGTAATTTGGTTAAAAGTTTCTCCTCCTTTTCCCTACAAGAACATGAACTACTACAAGGAAAAGATCATATTAGAATGTAGCTTGGGCTCAGCTGTAGGTTTCTGGGCTGTGCTGGGTTATATAGGAATTCTTGCTTTCTTGTGCTTTATTTTAGCGTTTCTGGCTAGAAAGCTGCCTGATAATTTTAATGAAGCTAAATTCATTACATTCAGCATACTCATATTCTGTGCAGTGTGGATAACCTTTATTCCTGCTTATGTCAGCTCTCCTGGAAAATTTACTGTAGCTGTGGAGATATTTGCTATTTTAGCCTCCAGTTTTGCTCTACTATTCTGTATATTTACACCTAAATGTTATATTATTCTGTTTAAACCTGAACTAAACACAAAGAAAAATGTGATGGGTAAAACAGCATCTAAATCATTTTAAGACACTCAAATCTATTTCGAATATTTTTACATGTAACATAGATTTAATATAAAAACCACTACGGATTAGAACAAAATAAACTTTTTATTACAAAGTCTGTATTTTATTAAAGTTGTATCTTCCTGTATTACTAAGACCATGTGGTGTATTCAAATAACTGTATTGTGTCAATTGTAGTAGACAGTTTGGCTGGTGCACTTGAACCATCTGACCTTAAATGTCAGGATTTGGTCCTTCTGTCCTGACCTAGCAAATGACTTTATACTTTAACTAAATGTCTTTAGTTAAAGCCAATACATAGCCAATGCTCCTGTGTACAGCAAAACCTCTGTTGCTCTTATACACACACACACACACACACACACACACACACACACATATGAACCTCCAAATGATGAATTATACTAATAACCACATAAATTAATATGATATGTCAGACATTTGTCAACAACATATAACTTACAGCAGATAACTTACATTTCACTACACCGACCATCACACAGTTCTCTTTGACCTAATATTTAGACAGGCCTATGAAGCCCATTTCTCCATTTCTTAGTGTACAAAACAAGTTTGCCTTTATTTAGTGCTTTTCTTGTAATCAAGGTCCATGCAATAATTATAACATAAAAACATAAACAAGCAAACAAACATACAAATAAACAAACTCAGTTCTCCACAAGCTGTGGCTGTGCTCATATTAATTAGTCACCATCTGTTTGGTTGCCAATGGCTGCATGTTACCCACAGTCTGCAGGTTTGTACAGTCACCAGACAGCAGCACCACAAAGATGGTAAAATGGCCCGTCTATAGGGCTTCTAAAAGCAGGAAAATGGTGAAAACAAACAAACACAACACCAAAAGAGAACCAAAGAACAAAAACACATCATTTTGCCGTTATACAACAGAAGTGAATCATCTAAGGTTAACAGACATAAAGAGAGCCCAAGGCATCCAGGAGAAGCTTGCAAGTCACACCTGGCTGACATGGACTGGGTTTGGAAGATGGTCAACACAAATCCACTGCTCATTTGTTTGGCCTATGAGAGACTGTGCCAGTGAGCAAATCGGCTTCCTGTTAGACTTTAGGTTAGATTGCAACTTTACAATAGCTAATAACTAAAAATTGAAAAGCAAAAGCACCCAACAAAATAAAAGGAAATACTAGTGAAAACCTGAAGCACAGGTCTTATGCAGACAGGCAGACACACACAGTCAATGGAAGTTATCATTTTTATGCCTTTTGGTGCCTGTGAAATAAAAAAATAAAAATACATGCTTTGCATTAATGTAAAGATGTGAACAAATCTGCAATTTGTTATTGAACTAATCCTTAGGCCTTATGCTGGAAGAAGAAACATAGATGATAGGTATGTCATTGAAGAGTGCAACCTCACAGAGAACTGAGGAAACCACACAGAATAAGCTAAATATGCAGTGCAAGCCTTGTTGACCTGGCTAACTTCAAATAGTGAAGTGGAATCCAACATTAGCACATCACAGAGTATTGATAAAAGTGATGGCTCAGAGGGAAAATAAATAAATAAATACATAAATAACTAAATTCATTCTGTGACAGATGTAGGGCCTGACATTTTAGTATGGGTCTACTCCACAGCAGTAAGACGTTTCCAGAATTGTGCACAATGACTAATCACTTAAACCAAGACCAAGAACTGACATTGTCAAAAATCCAATCTTTATTTTTCTCATCTGGTATATAACAAAAAAAAAAGCCACTACTTGATGCTTTCAAGCTGGTTTTTGCTCTTTAGGATTTTCAGGCCTTGGGCTTTAAATGGCTTTTCCCTCACTGAATTACTCTTTGGCTGATGACCCCAAATCTGTCACTAAAGATGCCTAGGAGCATCATCTGTCACCATATTAGTCAGTGAACACATACAAGAAATACAAGAATGTAAATGGATTGGTTCACCGATTGAGATCACATGCAGGCCCAGCATGCATAAGTCTACAATAGTGGTTGTAAATAACTTAAACAATAATCTGTCCCTTAATGACATCACAAAGCTCGTTGCCTCTCTGACGACAATTATACCCAGAAGACATAGTGCATGTGTATAAATATTGGAAGACTATATCTGTTGAGGACTAATCCCGCAAATGCACTGGATATAATCTGTCATGTTATTCCTTGTAGTACTCCTTTCTCTTAGCCTGGCAAAGGGAGAAAATTGCCATGTTTTGGAAAACCCAGAAAATCTACTGCTGTCTAAAGATGTAGATGTGATAATTGGAGCTGTCTTTTCAATATATTGTGGTACACAGATGCAGTCACATACTAAAAAAAGTTTAACCTGCATTAGGTTTGTCATAGGGTAATGCCATTTGAATTTTTCCTATGTTTTTAATGTAATTATATGTCTTTGTTCTTAGTGACTTCCTCCTTGTTCAAATGATAAATTTCTAACTAATGAGATCAATTGAATCAGCAGATTAATTCTAAATATCTACATTTGTTACAGGATTTATGACAATTGTGGATCAGGAGTGTTATCTATTAAGGCGGACACATCTTTGATGAATGGTAAGGACATAATGGTTTGCTCAGGAATACTGGTAGTTTTTATTGAATTTTGGCAAACAGCTTTCCCTTGCTTGCATTCAGAGGGAAACATTTGTCACACTGAAAACAACCAGAACAAACATGAAGATATATCAGGGTGGAGATATGCAGAACATATCTACAGTGCATGTTCTGCCGTGGCACATTCTCTTCACAGCATGTCGAGATGCACAGAAAACCAATCATGGCAGGTAATACAAGAGAAGCAAAGAAAGCCACATCCATGACTGGCACTGTCATGAAATCAATACTAGTTTTCTTTTTTTTTTTTTTTTTGAAGGTTGATGAGTTCCTAACTGATGTGAAATCTACAACTCATGTAGGAGAACAAGCATGGTTGGACAGCACTGGGGCAGTGGTTGTAAAATACAATGAGGTCAACTGGCAAACAGAGATCAATAAAGATGTCCGGTATAAAGAAGTGGTCTATTATGGTGTTTCTCTGCCAAGTGCTATAGCCTATACTGGAAGGAAAACAGAGGTAGATAAAATGTACACACACTGATAGGCCCTTTTTAACAATATATTATATTATATGTTATATTAAAAATAAATGCGTAACATTTAAACATTTATTATGTCACTGAGCTGCAATCACAGCTTGGAATTGTGATATAAAGCCATACAATTATAATAAGATTCTAAAACATTACAATTCTAAGGTCTAAAATGTTACAATTTGAATTAATATGTGGACACATTTTTATATGTTTTTGAATTCTATATTACAACAGTTTATTGTAACGTAATACTTTGTTCATGTTAGAAACCAAGGTCTGTATGCAGTGAAAGCTGTTCTCCGGGAACCAGGAAAGCTGCACAGAGAGGAAGGCCTGTCTGCTGTTATGACTGTATACCATGTGCAGATGGAGACATCAGTAACCAGACAGGTAACTTCAGCAGTACCAAGATTCAAAGACAAGTTGTAAATTATACATTTTGTTTTCTCCTTTTATTATTTAGGATACAGTTCCTGAACAATGGTATTAATAAATGAAACCACAAGATAAAGTATATTTCCTTCCTAATCAGAAACATGATTATTTTTCAGATTCAAATAACTGCCAGCAGTGTCCAGGAGAATATCGGTCTAATTCTGAGAGAGATAAAAGTGTGTTAGAGGTTATAGAGAGTCTTTCATTATCAAAGTTTATGGGGATAGTATTGGTATTTTTTTCTTTTTTTGGAGCTACATTTATTGTGTTAGTAGCTATTTTATTTTTAATCGAAAAGGACAATCCTATTCTTAAGGCCAACAACTTTGAGCTGAGCTTCCTGCTGTTGTTCTCTCTGACTCTGTGTTTCCTCTGTTCACTTACTTTCATCGGACGGTCCTTTCAGTGGTCATGTATGCTGCGCCACACTGCATTTGGTATCACCTTTGTCTTCGGTATTTCCTGTGTGGTTGGGAAAACAGTAGTTGTGCTAATGGCCTTCAAGGCTACATTTCCAGGCAGTAATGGGAATCAGTTTAAGAAACACACTATTCCAATTTGTAAACATAAAAGTCATCATTTTAGCTGAAGAATGTTAAACATGGACAGACTCACATTATGTCAAATATAAACAAATAAAAGTCAAAGTAATCATTCTTCATCATCCACATAATGTGAATATGGTAAAGAACAGATTAAACTTATAAAAAGTCACAATTCTGTCTTATTTTTGACCATAAAAAGATGGTTTGTATTCAGTATTTAGCTTGTTTGTGTATTACGAATGTAGTACCTTATTGGCAGAATAAATATGTGATATATAAATTTTTACCTAAGAGAAGTTAGGACTTCTCTCATATGTCTGTCAGGTTTTTATCATATAAATAGACCCCAAATCCTATGGCCATAAAGCAGAAAATAAACCAGCAAACAAAGAAACAAATAGTAAACTTCAATAATGAAGTATAATACAAACAAAATATTAGAAAATGCTTGCACAAGACAAAAAAAACATATATTATGGTTTTTTTATGACCAGCAGAGGACACCAAAGACTCCTACACAGCAATAATGTATGTGGATACCATGACAAAATCACAAAATCACTATTTTCCACTGTCAAATATGTGGAAATATACAGGAGCAAGACTGGTTGTCCTTTGGATAAACACTCATGTTCAGGTACTTATGACTTTAGGTGAGGTAGGACAGATGGATCCATAGAGTTGAACCCTGTAGGGCATATGTAAATACACTTATGCTGTACTTATAGACTTATACTTCATTGTTAACAGCTTACAGTTTATCATTAATGCCTTTACTACATATGGGTTTTTTAACAGAAATAGCAAGCTCCACAAAACCTTGAAAAATTAAACAACCAGTACCTTAGATAATAGAAGTAGGTCTACTGGATGCTGCATTCCTGGCTGTAGGTAACAATTACCTGGTCAGCTATAACCTGTAACCTGTAACAACCATCAAAAACACTACCTCAACACATCACTTTGGGTAGTCCTCTTAACTACCAGTTCCTTCTAAGTAGTAGGGGGGCATCAAATCAACATGGCCATACACTGTGTCAAGAGTGAAATTACTTTTAGGATAGTGTAAGTAACTTTATAACAGTATTAGCTTTTGATCAGTTAATACACAGAGACTGTACTTGGTTAAAACATCCAACATACTGATCACTGTCTTAAAATGGTAATCACCAACATTACAACTGACACTAACAATAAGTGGCTAGCTTGGCTTCAATGGAACAGCCCCCTATTACCACCATGTGTTATCAGAAATTAGAGGGTGTAATTTCATCTAAAGCAAAGTTCTGTAACAGCATTTTAAAACCATTAAATCCACTTTAAGTTCAGGTTTATGATTTCCCCAGGTATACATATACAGAAAGAGAGAGAGAGAGAGAGAGAGAGAGAGAGAGAGAGAGACTGAGATCAGATGGTAACACTAATGTTGGGCAAAAGGGCCTGGTTCACACTGTTCTACAGAGAGTTTCACCCAAAAGAGGCCATGAATATTCTGTTGTAACTCGTGTAAGGATGAATCAGAACCAAAAACATATGTTACATACCTCTACATATGTGTAATCGGTTGCATTAAATGCAATGCTAGAAGTGATTTCCATTTTCTGCCAACACGTTGACACAGTTCTCCTTTTTTTCTAAATGTATCGGCAAGCATATCGGGGGCAGTAGCAGCAATTTTACTTTGGATGTTTTTTGAAGAACACTCTTGTAAAGTGTGTTATACATACCATATTTCTTTCTAAATTCACTCTGACACTGCTTAATCGAATTGCTGACCCAAAAGGTCACTATAGAGACGTGGTGATGTAACTTACAGCAGGTTATGGTCACTGAACTGCTGGATGTCCAAATGGTGCTCCAAAAACCATGTGGGCTTTATAGACCATTGGAGTAGTTTTGAGGGCAAGGCTGGCCTGTTAGGGCGGGAGGGTATCCATCCCACTTGGGAAGGTGCTGCTCTCATTTCTTGTAGCATAGGACATAGTCTTAGAACAGGCCTAGCTAATCCTTGACAATCCAGAGCCAAGGCCAGGGAGCAGACAAACAGGCTAACCCAACCGTCTGCTAGCTGCTTAGAGTCGTCACCTAGGTTTCACCATATTGAGACTGTGTCTGTCCCCCGAGCCAAACAAA
>JAOVVF010000032.1:2145531-2165734 GCA_028565595.1 Duopalatinus emarginatus | reverse complement strand
AGTTTTGGATTACCCTATTTATTGTGTTTGCTCGGCATCTTTGTGTATTCTGGATTTTGACCCTCGCCTGTTTTTCGTTTTTGTCCCAGCATCTTATTATTAAAAGCCCTTACACTTTTAATTACCTGCGTGTGTCTGCCTTCTTCGGATCATTACACCACCTCAGCAGATGGCACTAAACAAAGGACTAAGCATTTGAGCCATTTACACATTTAACACACCTTGTTGTAGCTGGTTTCCACTAATTTCTGAGAGGTAGCTCTCTGTCCCCTTCTAGTGGCAGGCTGGGGCAATAAAGGCCTGACACTTTCAGATATTCTTATTACTGTAGGCACATTTGGTCTCTGCCGAGATACAAATACATCTCTCTTTTACTTAAAAAAATATGCATGTAAGAGGAAAGTGTGCCCTTTGTGAAACCCAATTTTTATATATAAAGGCCTGATTTTACTAGATGTGGGTCTAATCCAAGCATAACTGTAAACCTCTTAAAACAACTGAGTTCTACCCAAATCTACCCTAAGTAAAATGTATATACCATATAAGGCCCTTCCTCGGATCACCACCTTATCGTGCTGGAGGAGTTTGTGTGTATGTGTGACCCTAGGAGCTATTTTGTTGGGAGCAGAAGGCCCTGGTAGGCAAGGCAAACTGGTCCTGAGTGATGGGCCAGACAAAAAGTGATCCAAAAATGACTGTATGAAGAGATGTCCAGAGCATGTGTTCCAACTATATGGGGATCTACATATGTTGGCATACATTTAACGCAGGATTTATTGTCTATGGTTGGACAGGCAACAATCATGGTTGAGGAGAACTGACTGGATGATGTCAAACACTACAATTATGTCGGTTGATGGTGGTACATAAATATGAAACATTATAACATGAGAATTATCTTGGCAAACTATAGGGACATAGACCTCAAATTAAAGTTCTATGATTAAGAAGTGAAAGTGGAAAAACAAAGTGTGCAGAGGGAATTGTTATGAAACTAAAGAGAATAACATGTTTAAAAATACATTAAAATAATTAAAAAGACACATTACAAATATAATTGAGTGGCAGCCACCTGAAGCACTGCCACAAGTGAAAAGTGCTGTGTTCCTGTGAACTGCTCTGGTTAGGTATGGGGAGGCATTTTACGAACTGTAATATTCACACAAATCTCTTTAGATGTACTTTACGATAGCATCTAGCTAATTAATATCTCAGTGTTCATAAATTATTTGACTGGAAATTGCGGAGTGAATTAAATCACATAGGTATAGCTAGAATTCTGTCTGATAATTACATCACAAAGCTTCACACCTCTCTGATTTCTTTTAAATTGAATGGTCATACCCAGAAGACCAAGAGCCTGTTTATAAATGTGGAAGGAGTATCTCTGTTAAGCTAAGAGACAACATTTAACACACATTGAGATGTTACTCCTTATATCACTCCTTTCTCTTAGCCTGACAAAAGGGGAAATTTGCCATATTTTGGAAAACCCAGAATATCCTCTGTTATCTAAAGATGGAGATGTGATCATTGGAGCTGTCTTTTCAATACATAGTGGAACACAGATGCAGTCACTGCTATACACTGAAAAACCTCAACCATTAATATGCACTAGGTTTGTTGCAGTATAAAATGTAACATTTGTAATTTATTTATATAACACTATGTTTGTCAGATAAAAATGTACTATATTTTGTAACTAGATTTTTTTTACTCTTGACTTTAAATATGTGATTTATGTTTATTTGCAGATTTAACCTAAGAGAATTTCGCTTTGCTCAGACCATGATTTTTGTAATTGAAGAAATCAACAAAAGCAACCTCTTGCTCCCAAATATCTCAGTTGGTTACAAGATTTATGACAACTGTGTTGCAAGATTGTTATCTATGAAGGCAGCAATGGCTTTAATGAATGGTATGGACATAACAGCAGATGGTCTTTGCCCAGGACAAGCAGTTGTACAAGCCATCATAGGAGAGTCAGAGTCTACACCTACTATCGCACTAACAAGAACTACCGGGCCTTTTAAGATCCCAGTGGTAAGGAGCAATGATTTTAATCATTATTTAATCATTTTAAATATATTTATTTTATATATTTTTTGTCCTGATGATTTGAATCATGCAAGACAAAAAATGTCTGCAGTCTTATGTATAAAATTTTAGTTATGTTTAACATGCTGTCAGATGCAACCAGACATTGGGTAAGTTTTTTTCTCCTTCTCCACTCAGATAAGTCATGCTTCTACATGTGAGTGTTTGAGCAACAGAAAAGAGTACCCCTCTTTCTTCAGGACCATTGCAAGTGATTATTACCAGAGTAGAGCACTGGTATATTTGGTCAAGCACTTTGGCTGGACTTGGGTGGGAGCTGTGAATAGTGATAATGACTATGGCAACAGTGGAATGGCCATTTTCCTGAAAGCAGCCAAAGAAGAGGGAATATGTGTTGAGTACTCAGAGAAGTTTGACAGGTCTGATCCTGCCAAAGTAATAAAAGTGGCAGATATTATTAAGAAAGGAACAGCCAAAGTAATTATCGTATTTCTTACCCAAGTTGATATGAATATTCTAATGGACCATCTTATTTTAAAGAATGTCACTGGCTACCAGATGATTGGTGTTGAAGGATGGATTACTGCAGTCAATCTAGTAACACCAGCAAGTTACAACATATTAGCTGGATCTATTGGATTGGATGTGGGGAGACTGAACATTGGTGGTTTTTCTGACTATGTTATAAAAGAGTTTTGGCAAACAGCTTTCCCCTGCTCGAATACAGAGGGAAGCAGTAATCAAACTAAAATCAACTGCCACAAATATGAAGATATAATTCCATTTATGAATTATAATGAAGATGTATCAGAATTGAGATATGCAAATAACATCTACAATGCAGTTTATGCTGTGGCACATGCTCTACACATCCTGTTGAGATGCACAGAAAACCAGAGTTGTGAGAAAAACAAAACAATACAACCATGGCAGGTAACACAAAGAAAAGAAGCAAAGCAGGCAATGATCATGAGTGTTATTGTCATAAAATATCTACAAGTTTGCATTGTCCTTTAAGGTTGCTGAGACCCTAAAAAAGGTCAATTTTACCATCACAACAGGAGAACAGATTTGGTTTGACAGCACTGGTGCAACAGCTGCAAAGTACGATGTGGTGAATTGGCAACGAGGTTTGAATGGAGTGCAGTTTAAGGCAGTGGGTTATTATGATGCCTCATTGCCAAGTGGACAACAGTTTGTCCTGAATGTTGAAGATATAGTGTGGGCTGGAGAAAGAACAGAGGTACTTTTTTGTAATAAGAAATATATTTTTTGTAAAACATATAATCAAATGGATAAAGAGTATATTTTAAAAATAGATACATTTACTGTTGTGCCTCAAACAATCTATATTTGCTGAATTGTTTGTGCAGCAATAATTGTAGAAATTATACATTATAATTATTATTTTTTATTAGAAGCCAAGGTCTGTGTGCAGTGAGAGCTGTCCTCCAGGAACCAGGAAAGCTGCACAAAAAGGAAGGCCTGTCTGCTGCTATGACTGTATACCATGTGCAGATGGAGAGATCAGTAACCAGACAGGTAATTTAAGCATTACCATGTTTCAAAGACAAGCTGTTAATTGTACATTCTTTTACTATTTAGGATACAGTTCAGGAGCAAAAGCATTAATAAATGAAACCAAGAAAATACCTTATAATTATAATTTAAATTAAAAATTAAAATAATTTATTTTCCTCCCTAATCAGAAAAATGATTATTTTTCAGATTCAAATAACTGTGAGCAGTGTCCAGGAGAATACTGGTCTAATGCTGAGAGAGATAAATGTGTGTTAAAAGTCATAGAGTATCTTTCATTTACAGAGATTATGGGGATAGTACTGGTATTTTTTTCTTTATTTGGAGCTACAATAACTGTGTTAGTAGCTATTTTATTTCTAATGGAAAAAGACACTCCTATTGTTAAGGCCAACAACTCTGAGCTTAGTTTTCTGCTGCTGTTCTCCCTGACTCTGTGTTTCCTCTGTTCACTTACATTCATTGGACAGCCCTCTCAGTGGTCCTGTATGCTTCGCCACACAGCATTTGGGATCACCTTTGTCCTCTGTATCTCCTGTATACTAGGGAAAACAGTGGTTGTGCTAATGGCATTCCGAGCCACACTTCCAGGCAGTAATGTAATGAAATGGTTTGGGCCTCTACAGCAGAGACTTAGTGTTTTTGCATTCACTCTCATACAGGTGATTATTTGTGTGCTTTGGCTAACAGTTTCTCCTCCTTTTCCTGACAAGAACATGAACTACTACAAGGAAAAGATCATACTGGAATGTAACTTGGGCTCAGCTGTAGGTTTCTGGGCTGTGCTTGGTTATATAGGAGTTCTTGCTTTCCTGTGCTTTGTTTTGGCTTTTCTGGCTAGAAAGCTGCCAGATAGTTTTAATGAAGCTAAATTCATCACATTCAGCATACTCATATTCTGTGCAGTGTGGATAACCTTTATTCCAGCTTATGTCAGCTCTCCTGGAAAATTTACTGTAGCTGTGGAGATATTCGCTATTTTAGCCTCAAGTTTTTCTCTTTTATTCTGTATTTTTACACCAAAATGTTATATTATTCTGTTTAAACCTGAACTAAACACAAAGAAAAATATGATGGGAAAAACAACATCTAAATCTCTTTAATAAACAAGTTATAAACAAGTGCAAATGTTTACATGTTACATTATCTTGAATCTGCTCAACTACATAAAAAATATTTTAGAAATCTTATATTTTATAGTACAATTGGAGCTATACCATATGTGCTATAATAGATCACAATTGTGTCTAATCTCTTTCCATACAGAGAGCCATTTTGTATGAAGCAAAGCCATTTTGTATTGAGCAAATCCCATGTAATCAACAATATAAGGAAATTATCCAAACACAAATATACACTATATATTTTATTATATTGTGTGGTAGGCATGTACAGATATTTGCCATGACAGAGGTTAAACCCAGCTGCAGGTGTTTCAATCATAGTTCACTCAGACAGAGGCAAACGGAATCTAAAACACAATCCAAATTGTACTCAAGGGCAGGGATAATGTCAGGTATTCAGCGAACAGATGAAATATGGGTCTGGCTGGGACCATCTTGCTTAGCCACCATGACAGAACTCTGGCTGAATTGTGGCATGGCCAAAGCACTGACACGTCTTTTATATACTGTAATAAATGTTAAAACAAATGACATTGAGCAATTTTTTGTGGAAACAGTATAAAAATTATGTAAACACTAAAAACTGTATGGATCTAATGTAGCTGTTTCCAGCAGATGATCAGCACCAGCAAATCTAGATGAGCAGATAACCCAAACCCCCTTAGGGGTGATTAAACTAGCCAGACCATCACTGATTTATTATAACTGTTAGCAGTGTCCAGGAGAATACTAGTCTATTGCACTACAATTAGGCCTTAAACACAAGTTAGATCTTAAACTAGAGCACGCCAACTGACACTCCCCAAAGTGTCAACCAACGGTCGAGTAAACCAGCAAGCCAGGAACCTTTCATCATTTTCTGATCTGATTTTTGTTGGATCAGTAGTACAATAAACTTAATAGAAAAGCTGTGATTTATAAACCAGCCTTGCTATAGCTTGGAATTGTCTGCCCACACAATTTCTAAACCAGGTGATTAATAGGTCATTCTAAATCTTTGAAGAATGTGGTTTTTCCTTCTCACTTACATAGTGGGGTTGGTGCCTACCTACCTCCCTAAAAGACCCACTCATTAAAAGAAACTAAAGACACTAATCTGGAAATCATTAAAATTTTCTGATTCCAGCAGATCTAGATGAGAGTCTAGAGTCACGTCCTACCCGTGCAGAAGCGCATCTCTCATCTTGTTGCCAGAGCTAGGTAACTCGGATCTCGCATCCTTACTCTACACGCAGGTACTGCACTTGGTTAAGCTCACATGGAGTCTTGAGTTAGTCTAAGTATAGCCATCCTTATTCACCGTAATTTAGGTATAGATTGTCCTTTGCCTAAGCTATGATAAATCCCCTTAGAGACATTATAGTTAAGATCTGAAAGCCATGTTACTGCTCACATTAGTCTGGTAACCATAAATCCATTTTATACAGAAAATTTCTCCATACACATCAACATCTCTCTACCTGACAATTCTTTACCATCTCACCTCACAGTGTCATCTCAATAATAATCTCGATTTTCTTTTAAATTTAATCAACATTAATTGTATTATTATTAATAAACATTTATTCATATTCAATCTAAGGAAGGTGTGTGATCTAAGGAAGGTGTGTGTCCTTTGGCAAGAGATCTCTTGCCTTGCTATGACAGACAAGTTCAGATAAAGACCAAGAATTTTTTTTTTTCTTAAATCCCTAAATAAAAATAAAGTGGTGCCCCGAATAATAAATGATATTTAAATTACCCATATCACTACACAATATACAAATAAGCAAAACTGGTTCATGTATTTACAGTCTTAAATGTACTTTTTGTGTGAAATAGCAAGTATCTAATATGGTGGGTATTAGTGCCAAAAGTGGGTAGAAAATTGCAAAGTGCCAGTATAGGTATGAAAGGTATTCAGCCAAGAGTATAGATGGGATATATGGGGTAGGGATGGGGTGGTACAACTCGGGAAAACACATTTGCTTGGGGTCTCACATGCTGTTGTACATCTGCTTGATGGCTGAAATGCTCTATCTTGTACTTCCAATAGATGAGCCTATTGCTGAAGGTGCTCTCCATTTGCCACCATTCACCATAGAGAGTATGGGAAGAGTTGCACAGGATGGACTCTTACAGACAAAAACAAACCACACAAAAATCGACAGACTCATCTGTCTTGGCCACCAAGACCTTTGGGCTGCTCCAATCACAGTGGGACTCCTCGGTTACTACGGTGTCAAGCATAGCCGTGAGTTCATCCTAAACTGTATTGTTTTGTGTGTGTTTAGGGAACTAGTGTGGGTGACTAATACAACCACACCTGTCAGAAGTCTCGATGTAGTGATTTATGAGGTCCATGCAACTAGGTAGGATGAAATCCTACGCATTGAGAAGGTGAACTTGGTTGAGTTGGGGCACACTTTATGGACTTATTTCCCGGTCTCAGCTCATTACTAGACGTATGATTGCCAGAGTCAGAGGCACTGTCTCGCTCCATAGTTTCAGAACATTGAGGTGGTACATTTGATGTGCATCAGCTCTACTTATTCACCTGACCTCATAGTTGATATCTCTGACTTACCATGACAGAGGGTCCTTGCCAGTTTGTGAGTAATCTGGGATTTATTGTGAGTAGTAAAACATGTTGGATGGGTTAGTTCAAGTAAAGCTGTATTTGTTGACCATCAACAAAGCTCACTTGATCAGAGGCATACCTCAGGGTCTTAGTTTGTGAATCCCCCTCAACAGGGAGAGGCAGAGCCTTTCTGAGTCTCCATGTCCCCCTATGGAAGAGACCTCCATAGCCCCAGAACTGCCCCAGAATGACTTGCCTCTTTTCCCAACACAAACAGTTTAGAAAAGTCAGCAAAGGTCAAGGCACAAGCAGATGCCAATTTCTCCTTTAAGCCTTGAAAGCTTCTTGCACAGTCCTCTGTCCAGCCATTCTTGATACCTAACACTTTCTGCTTTCCATATAACAGATCAGCCAATTTGGCAAACCCCTCAA
This sequence comes from Duopalatinus emarginatus, assembly GCA_028565595.1. Classification (NCBI taxonomy): domain Eukaryota; kingdom Metazoa; phylum Chordata; class Actinopteri; order Siluriformes; family Pimelodidae; genus Duopalatinus; species Duopalatinus emarginatus. The sequence goes on along the minus strand of JAOVVF010000032.1, from coordinate 2,158,021 downwards.
TGAACCTCCTGTAATAACTAGCGAACCCAGAAAGAAGTGCAACTGCACTAGCTAGGATGTTGCCAATCTGCTGCTGCTGCAATTTTACTTGGATCCATCGAGACCCCTTTCCTGGACATAACATGTCCTAGATAATGCACCTGTTGCTGAAACAAAATGCACTTCTCCAATTTATCCTTTAGCCCTTCTGCTTGAAGATGATGGAAGACTAACTCCAGCCTCTCAAGATGTTGAGCTTTGGTGGAAAAGATCATAGTCTGACAGAAGAATACAACAATGTCGCTGGTGTACCAGCTCCTCATCTAATAAAGGAATTTCATGCTTCATTCATACTTCTGAAGAAACAACCTCACCTGCACCCGTTCATCCGGTGACAAATGGGCTAGATCGAGATTACTAACTGCCTCCTCTAAATGATTTATGGTATCCGACTGGTAGGAAAATAATACTGGTTCCATAGCTAATTCAACTGGATGGGTAACAATCACCCCCTTAGGCCAATAATTGGGCTAGACCTTATTCAGCGTACCTACTGCTGTACAAGGCTGTAAAAAACACATCCTGTTCTGCCATATTAACAATGTGACACTCCTTGACCAGCAGAGATTATTGCCACTGATTACAAGAGTCCTCCTGGTAATTAACCTTCAGCAGATAAAGCTTCGAACAACCACATTAAACCAGAACCCATTTGGTGTGTCTTACGTCAGTCTTTTTTTGCATTCCGATAAAATCAACCGTGTTTAACATTATCGTAAGTCTTAAGATGTAAGGTGTACTCCTCTGATTCAGGAGCAGGTTCGAGAGCAGATTCAAGTGCAGATGCAGGTGCAGATTCAGGAGCTGATTCAGGAGCCGATTCAAGAGCTGATTCAGTAGCCGATTCAGGAGCAAAGTTGGAGGAATAGTCCTCGGATTCAGGAGCAAACTTAGGTGCAGGCATGAGTTCAGGGCGAAATGCAGACATAAGATTGATGAGACACAAAACACTTCCTTTGAGCATGTCATCTGCACCAGCTGCTTATTAGTTGTAGTATATGTAGGGAACAGACTCACCAGAATGTGTAGAGCTCCTGCAAGGCCGCCTCTGGGTCTAACCAAAGACCCTTTGACCCAGTTCCTGGCTTTGACTTGTGGGGTCCACCAGTACATGGAAATAAAGTGAGCACTCACAGTAGAAGAAACAGGGCAGACTTCGAACAGGGTTATAGGGGTGTGGCCCCTACCCTATCAAGGCACCTATTCAAATTTCACACTGATTATTAAATACTACTATTGACCTATAGGGCACACAACAGTCTCTCACTGCAGTATCTGAGTAAACTTATATTCTATTATTCCATGTCTGCTTTGATCGAAAATTGTAGACTCTTTGCTCGCGTACTTAATAATGAAGGCTAACGTATTGGTTAGAGCTGTATTTTATAAATCCAAAACAACTTTTCAATCTGGAAAAAGTTTTCTGGACTCTCCATGATTTCAGGTGATTAAAGTGGTATATTTGATGTTCATCAGCTCTATCCATTCTTCTGGCTGCATAGTTGACTTCTTTGACTCACTGTATGATCTCAAAGGGTCCTTCCCAATAGCCTGTCAAATGCAGTACATGTAAATGTATTATGATGTCACCCAAGAGGCTTACTGGTCAGTTCACATAAACAGACATACAAACAAATAAATAATTCGCAACATTCTATTGCAAAAGGAGTAAAATAAAAAAGAATATATGTAAATAAGATATAACAGATATAACAGAAAGATTTAGCTACCATCCTGCCCTCACTGCCGTCACAATCCTTACCACATCTTTGATTCGTCTAAATTGATTGGTTATACCCAGAACACCCAGAGCATGTCTATAAATATATAAAGACAATATCTGTTGTGGACTGATCCAGCAAAAGCATTGGACAAAATTTATGATGTTATTTCTTGTAATAGTTATTTCATTAAGCGTGGCAAAGGGAGACAATTGCCATATTCTGGAAAACCCAGTATATCCTCTGCTGTCTAAAAATGGAGATGTGATAATTGGGGCTATCTTTTCATTATCATCTCAGGATGTACAGATACTGCCATATACTGAAAAACCTAAACCATTAACCTGCATTAGGTTTGTTTTATAGTGGAAAATTACGAACTGGAAATAGTGTAATAGTTTTTTTAGGAAAGCAGTGTATTTTTGAGCTGTATTATTTTTAATAACAAAAAATTCAATTTTATTATGATGTAATGTATTTCCATAGATTAAATCTTAGAGGATTGCGTCTTGCTCAGACCATGACTTTTGCAGTTGATGAAATCAACAGAGCCAACCATGTGCTCCCAAATATCTCACTTGGTTACAGAATTTATGACAACTGTGGCTCAAGGTTGTTAAGTGTAAAGGCAGCCATGGCTTTAATGAATGGTATGGACATGACAGCAAATTATGCCTGCTCTGGACAAGCAGTTGTACAAGCCATCATAGGGGAATCAGACTCTACTCCTACTATAGCACTAACAAAAACAACAGGACCTTTTCAGATCCCAGTGGTAAGGATGAATTATTTCAATAATTATAAACTGAAAATGTATATAATAGTTACAAAACAAAAATGAGATGTTTCCCTCTTTATTTATAGAGAAATTTTAAATAAGCCTTGATATTTCTACAGGTATTTATTTACTTATCCTAAATTCTTTCAGATAACCTCAACAGCTAATAAAAGCTCAATTTTATTTTTAGACACAATTGTAGCAAGAAAGTACATTTCTAGCAAAGGAGTATTGTCTTTTGTATTCCAGTATGTTATTCGTAGCACAGTGGGGATAATGGTTAATATTTCCAGGTCAGAGCTTTAGCGTCCAGGATTGAATCCCAATGTTCGTAATAATGTCTGTGCAGTTTTTCTGTTCAAAACATGCAGATAGATGTACTGTCTACACTAAATTGTACCTAACTGTGAATTTGTGTGCATGGTGCAGTCTGAGGTAAATTCTTCCGCTTGGCACCCAGTGTAAAGCATCCTGACCAGGATGAAGCATTATAAAGAAATCATTTAATGTTATTCTTTATTTCCAGCAATAATAAGGTACATAATACATAAACTTGGTTTTCACAGAATGTGAAATTCTTTTGGTTTTTAGTTTGGTGATTGTTTTTTTTTTTATTTAAAACAGGGATCTGTCCGATTTTTACTTGCTAAGTGCAAATAAACATTTAAACACTTTTGTAAGATGCATTAAAACAGGCTGTATTTTTTCCCCATTTAGATAAGTTATGCTGCCACGTGTGAGTGTTTGAGCAACAGAAAAGAGTACCCCTCTTTCTTCAGGACCATAGCAAGTGACTACTACCAGAGTAGAGCATTGGCATATTTGGTCAAGCACTTTGGCTGGTCTTGGGTGGGAGCTGTGAACAGTGATAATGACTATGGCAACAATGGAATGGCCATTTTTCTGAAAGCAGCTAAAGAAGAAGGAATATGTGTTGAGTACTCAGAGAAGGTTGTACGGACAGATACTGCCAATATAATGAAAGTGGCTGATATCATTAAGAAAGGCACAGCCAGAGTAATTATTGTATTCCTGGCCCGCTTTGATATGAACATTTTAATAGATCAGCTTATTCTAAAGAATGTCACTGGCTACCAGATGATTGGGGTTGAGGCATGGATTACTGCTGTCAATCTGGTAACACCAGCAAGTTATAATGTACTGGTTGGATCCATTGGTTTTGATGTGGGAAAATTTAATATTGGTAGTTTTGCTGACTATGTTGTAAATGAATTTTGGCAAACAAATCCTTGCTTGCATACAGAGAGGAACATTTCTCAAACTGAAAACAACTGCAGCAGATATAAAGATATGCTTCTGTTTAAAAACTACAATAAAGATATATCAGAATTGAGATATGCAAAAAATATTTACAATGCAGTTTATGCTGTGGCACATTCTCTACACAGGCTGTTAAGATGCACAGAACGTGTGAGTTGTGAGAAAGGCAAAACAATAGAAACATGGCAGGTAACACAAAGAAGAGAACCAAAGCACACTATGTTTATGACACATATTGTCATATAATAAAATGTTTCCTTTACTTTTTAAAGGTTGTTGAGGCTCTAAAAAATGTGAATTTTACCACCACATTAGCAGAACAGATTTGGTTTGACAAAACTGGAGCAACACCTGCAAAATATGATGTGGTGAACTGGCAACGAGGGTTTAATGGAGAAGTGGAATTTAAGGTTGTCGGGTATTATGATGCCTCTTTGCCAAGTGGACAACAGTTTGTTCTAAATACTGAAGATATAGTGTGGGCTGGAGAGAAAAAGGAGGTAAATTCATCCCGCCAACTTTCATATATTAGACTTCCCAGGCTTGGCGTGAAGTATTCCATTTTTTTTGTTCCCTGCACAATGTGGTATTGTGCTAATTTTGCGTATATATACACACCAATCAGCCACAACATTAAAACCACAAAAAAACTTTTGACAGGTAAAATGAATTTATTGTTCTGTTAGAATGTCACCCGTGATGTGTTGGAAGCAGAGAAAAGGGGCAAGTGTAAATACCTGAGATACTTTTTTTTTTACAAGAGTCAAAGTTTAGAGTGGATGGTTAGAAAACAGGGTCCGACATCTCTAAACAGTAGGTCTTGTGCAGTGTCCCCACTATGCACTGGTTAGTGCCTACCAAAAGTGGTCCAAGGAAGGACAACTGGGCACCCAAGGCTTACTCATGTGCAAGGGGTGGGGGATATGGGGGGTTGAGGATTAGGCAGCCTGGTCTGATCCCATAGAACATTAACAGAAGTGTCTGTTGCTAATGTCTTGGTGCCAGATACCACAGAAACTTTTTGATACCACAGAACATTGTCTTTGGAGTCCAGGCTTCAAAGACTCAGAGGTTCTACATGAATTGAAGAAAGTTGATTATCTTACTACAACTGCACCCATCAAGCAGTGGGGTATATAAGGCAGCAATACAACACTGATGAAAGGTGTAAAAGTGCATATTAATGAGCCAGATTCTCACAGCTCCACAGTTATATGGAAATAGAACCTTTTAAATTTAAACTTATAAAACACTGTTTTAAAAAAAAATATTTAGATTATAACTAAGCAGAGGCAGAGCCAGGCATTTTAAACATCTATGTCTAGGACCATGCTGATCTTGGAAGACTTATTTCCCTATTAAGCCATGCCCCACACTCACTCGGCCTGTGCTCCCAAGTAGACACATTTTTACTGTGCTAAATTTTATGTGATAAGTATTGATTTTAGCAATTATATATTGTTCATATTAGAAACCCAGGTCTGTATGCAGTGAGAGCTGTCCTGCAGGGACCAGGAAAGCTGCACAAAAAGGAAGACCTGTCTGCTGTTATGACTGTATACCATGTGCAGAGGGAGAGATCAGTAACCAGACAGGTATCATTACCATTACCAAATTTCAAAGACAAGCTGTTAATTGTGCATTTTGTTTAATCCTTTTATTATTTAGGACACGTTTCCTGCAAAAGTTTATGTTCCTCCCTAATGAAACCAATGATGATTATTTTTCAGATTCAAATAACTGTGAGCAGTGTCCAGGGGAATTTTGGTCCAATGCTGATAGAGATAAATGTGTGTTAAAGGTTATAGAATTTCTTTCATTTACAGAGGTTATGGGGATATTACTGGTATTTTTTGCTTTGTTTGGAGCTACATTGACTGTTTTAGTAGGTGTTTTATTTCTAATAGAAAAGGACACTCCAATTGTTAAAGCCAACAACTCTGAGCTGAGCTTCCTTCTGCTGTTTTCCCTGACTCTGTGTTTTCTCTGTTCGCTTACTTTCATTGGTCAGCCCTCTCAGTGGTCCTGCATGCTTCGCCACACAGCTTTTGGCATCACTTTTGTCCTTTGTATTTCCTGTGTATTGGGGAAAACAGTAGTTGTACTAATGGCTTTCAGGGCTACACTTCCTGGCAGTAATATCATGAAATGGTTTGGGCCTCTACAGCAAAGACTCAGTGTTCTTGTATTCACAATAATACAGGTAATTATTTGTGTGCTTTGGTTAAAAGTTTCTCCTCCTTTCCCCTACAAGAACATGAACTACTACAAGGAAAAGATCATATTAGAATGTAACTTGGGCTCAGCTGTAGGTTTCTGGGCTGTGCTGGGTTATATAGGAGTTCTTGCTTTCTTATGCTTTGTTTTAGCATTTCTAGCTAGAAAGCTGCCAGATAATTTTAATGAAGCTAAATTCATCACATTTAGCATACTCATATTCTGTGCTGTGTGGATAACCTTTATTCCAGCTTATGTCAGCTCTCCTGGAAAATTTACTGTAGCTGTGGAGATATTTGCTATTTTATCCTCCAGTTTTGCTCTACTATTCTGTATATTTACACCTAAATGCTATATTATTTTGTTTAAACCAGAACTAAACACAAAGAAAAATATGATAGGAAAAACAGCATCTAAAGTACTTTAAGAAACAAGATCTTCAAATTTCCAAACATATACATATACATTTCATACAATTGATTAATTCATATTTAGTTGTCATATATCTTATTGCATCTACTACGGAATAGATCTAATCTGCATCTACTATAGACTTAAAGTTTAAACACATTAAACTTGTCATAATAATCACACTTGTGTTGTATTTTTTTCCAGCAAATTTATTTTCAGCAAAAGCATGTATGCAATCAAGAATACAGGCAAATTTTACTGGCATTAACAATTTTTATATGTTAATTCTCATTTAAAAATAAAGACAACAATGACATTGTCTTATATTAAATGTCAAATTTAGAGACCACACTGACTTTTTTGGTCAGGCCACTGAGCGGCTCCAATCAGTGTGGGACACTCAAGTAGCCCCATGTCGAGCACATACTTGAGTTCATTCTGACTCATTTTTTAATTATCACTATGGGCAGCTGCATACAACCACACCAGGTAATTCTCATTCATGCTCTTTGAGACCTGTGTGACTTGGTGGAAACATTAGAAAATACCCCTTGCAAACTGGCAACCTGTGGTCTCTGGGGTGGAGAGAGGTGGTCACCATAGTAGACTGGAATGGGTTTGGCTGCACTCATCAGACTTATTTTGGTGTCAGCTTTTCCTTTTCTGGAACCACTCATGCCGGAGCCACATAAATTGCCTTTCTCTATGTTGCGAGGTGATCCAGGTGGCCTGCATACGTGACACACATCACCTGTAGGTATCTGTTTGGCTGATACCATATTCAACTTTTCTGACTCAACTCAAAGGGTGAGTTGTGAGTAATTGTGAACTTTGTGAGTAACTTAGAATTTGAAGTGGGTAATTTGAAAAGAGCAGTTTATATACCAGTGCAAATTCCTATAACTGATAACTCATTTAAAGTCCTGAACATAATAAATTTCGGCTTTATTGTTTCTGTACTGTACAGCCTCATATCTCTTATCTCCATATCTCAGATCTGTATCTCCTCTGTCCTGCATCTGCATGCCTGTTGGTCTGATTGTGCGCATTTCCTCCGGTCTGGATCCACACCTCCTTTGGCAGTTAAAGTTTTTTTTTGTTGGCTTTTTTTTGCTTTTTTGTGTTACATAATCTTATAATTTGTACTAACACTACAGAGTATTTAATTCTCCTATAAATTAAATAAAGCTTTATTTTAGTTTAATTCAAACAACTAGTTGGTTTTCTCTTTTTCCCAGCCATAGACCTGTTCTACATATTTGATTGTTTTTCCTTTTCCCACACACCCATTTGAATGCAAGTTAATTACATTAGCTGGATCAGACATGTCAAGGAAAACACTAAAATATTCAGGATAGGAGTACTCTAAACCATGGGAACCACTTGAATATAAAATTACATTACAAATATATCACTTAATAGATGTCTAACTGAAGTATCATTGGGAACTGGATCTTGTTTACACTGGATCTTGTTTACACAAACACTCCCAGCACGTACCAGGCAGAGCCCCTTCCCCAACTCGGATACTCAGATCACATCTCTCTTATGCTAATTCCAGTATACAGACCACTCGTCAGACGATCGAAAGCACTTCTGAAGCAGGTGAGCACCTGGCCATCAGGAGCCATCTCTGCTCTTTAGGACTGTTTTAAGCACACTGACTGGAGGAGTACACTTCATCTGTGACCAGCTACATCGGCAAGTGCATAGATGATGTGGCTGTCCTCAAGAGCATCACCACACCTCCCAACCAGAAGCCGTGAATGACTGCAGAGTTGCATGCTCTGCTGAAGGCTCAAGACTCCGCCTTCAAAGCAGGAGACAAGGTGGCCCTAAAAAACAAGGGCCAAACTGTCCTAGGCCATTAGAGAGGTGAAGCAAGCACATGGCCAGAGCATCCACAGCCACTTCAAGAATAGCTGTGACACATGGCACATGTGGCAGGGCATCCAGGCCATCACCAACTACAGGACATCATCACCTGTCTGTGACAGCCTCCCTTCCAGATGCGCTAAACAAAATCTATGTTTGGTTTGAGACACAAAATGGCATGGCAGTGAGGAAGACCACCCCTCCTCCCGAACACCAGGTGTTGTGCCTTACAGCAACTGACGTGAGGAAAACTCAGAGTTACCCCATGGAAAGCCGCTGGACCAGACAACATTCCTGGTAGAGTGTTCAGGGAATGTGCAGACCAGCTGACAGATGTCTTCACCGACATTTCAACATCTCCCTGAGCAATGCCACCATCCCAACGTGTCTCAAGGCAACCACCAACATACGCGTGCTGAAGAAGACTTCATTGTCCTGCCTCAATGACTACCACCCCTTTGCACTCACACCCATCATCATGAAGTGCTTTGAGAGGCTTATCCTGAGGCACATCAAGACCCTGCTGCCTCCTTTACTAGATCCCCTCCAGTTTGCGTACCATCTCAATTGCTCAACGGACAATGCCATATCCACCACCACTTATGTTTGAAAGCTGTTCATAAAATTCAGTTTAACACAATCATTCCTCAGCACCTGATCGGAAAGCTGAACCTACTGGGCCTGAACACTTCCCTCTGTAACTAGATCCTGGACTTCCTGACTGGGGCCCACCAAGGCTGCGTGCTCTGTCCATTGCTGTTCACTTTACTGACTCACAACTGTGCAGCAACGCACAGCTCAAATCACATCATCAAGTTTGCCGATGTCTCGACTGTGGTGGGTCTCATCAGTAAGAATGACGAGTCAGCATACAGAGCGGAGGTTCCACAGTTAATGGACTGGTGTAGAACCAACAACCTGTCTCTGAACATAGACAAGACCAAAGGTGGTTGTTGACTTCAGGAGGACAAGGTGTTATCACTCTCCACTTCACATCAACGGCTCTGCTGTGGAGATCGTCAAGAGCACTAAGTTCCTTGGCGATCACCTGGCAGAGGATCTTACCTGGTCCATCAACACCAGCAGCATCTGTACTTTCTGCAAAGGCTGAGGAAGACACATCTCCCACCTCCTATCCTCACCACATTCTACAGAGGAACTATTGAGAGCATCCCGAGCAGCTGCATCACTGCAGCGGATAGTGAGGACAGCTGGTGTATGTCTCCCCACCATAACAGATATTTTCACCACACACTGCATCTGTAAAGCAACTAGCATTGTGGATGACCACACTCACACACCTCTCACCAACAGTCTTCATTCTCCTACCATCTGTAAAAGGTACAGAAGCATCTGAGCCCTCATCTGAGCCTTCTTTCCACAAGCTATCTTGACTCTTTCCTCAACAATCATAGTCAGGTACGAACAAAGAAACACATCAGTGACTAAACTGAAACACACACACACACACACACACCCCTCACCTTTTTAAAAAAAAGTCTACTGCTAATGTTAAACCAACTGAATAACTTTAGTAGTGCTGCTAAATTCAAAATATACTGTTTACAGTGTCTAATGTTTACATTTATACCAAATGCACACAACTGCACCTTGTAATGGTCTTGTGTATTTATAGTGTATTGCATCATTGCACTTTTTGTTGTATTGTGTAGTCTGCTGTTATATGTAGCACTTTGTTCTGGAGAAACATTATTTAATTTTACTGTGTACTGTAAACTACTGTATACTGTATATAAAACCTTTATAAATAAAACCTCTTGACTTGACTTGAATTGAGGAATGTGGAAGTAAATTGTGCCTTGGGGAGACCAGTAGTTCCAAACACTGTATAGTTTCTGCGTTGAACTCATTCATTTGAAGTCTTTCCAAGGCTGTTTTGCTGGTAAGTTAATGAAAATATTGCATTGTTTCTTATAGAATCCTCCATGCATGTGATTAGTAGTACAGTTATACTTAAGCAGTTACCTGTAGTTAGTTTATTGCTGGATTTTAAATATCTTGGTCACACATCTGGCTCCTCCCACAACATCCCTCCCTATCCTTGGTTTATTTGACTTTCTGGTTTTTGACTACACTCTGGTTAGCCTATGTTGGTACTGTTTAGTCTCTGCTTGATTTCATGGTTATCAACCTGCATGTATTTGTGACTATCCTTTGGACTAATAAATCGGACCCAGTGCTATAAAAATAATTTCCCTGCTACTCTATGGCAAATATATGTTATCTTTAGTCTGGCGTAAGTAGCCAGGGACTGCTTCTCAGACAGCATAATCAGTTTTTTGAGTCTTTGACCAACTTGGTAGGAATGTTAACTCAACAACAACAGGAACAACAGTCTCAGTTGGCACAGATTAGTTCCAACTTAAAGGACATAGCTAACCAACTTTTACTGCTATCTGCTAAGGGACCTAGCACTAGTATAACTGCCTCTGCTGAGCCTACTTCCCCTGCTTTACCTAGCATCTACCTGGTTACCAAGTCTGATAGGTTTGATGGCTCTTAGCCAGGAGCAAATCACTATCGAGCCCGGAGGCCCGAGCAGAAGAGAGACAGGAAATGAGGGGCGGTCCTGGGACAGGATCAAGCAGAGTGAAAGTGAAAGGGCCCGAAGGCCAGAGAAAGTGGTGTGGACAGCTCTTTGACATTGGAGACAGTCACCCAGATAAAGAGGATTCACACCAAATGCCTGATCTTGCCCCAGATGTTACCCTGTTATCTCACCCCCTGGGGTGACCAGCGACCCTCTATAAGGCCTGCTGTTTACCAATGTCCCTAAACTCTACTTTGAGCAAGAGAGCACAGAAAGCTGATGGTGTCACGCCGGAAGTCTGGCTAAATCTCCGCTTATATGGAGACTCAGCCAGGTGTTCCCCATCAGACCTAATGATTTCACCGGCCCGAAAAGGTAGACCAGTTACCCCTGGTGGCTGCAGAGGGAACTGGCCAATCCTAACACAGTCTTTTGGAAATTGAAGGAAAGATTAATCTCCACTCCTTTGCTTAAGCACCCGAACCCTAAGGAGCCCTTTATCATAGAGGTTGATGCATCAAGTGTGGGAGTTGGGGCGGTTCTATTGCAGTAGTAACCCCTGTAAACTCTGCCCTGTGGCTTATTTTTCACAAAAGCTGACACCGGCTGAGCATAACTTCGGCACAGGAGAAAGAAAATTACTGACTATGAAACTATAGCATTCAAGGAATGGCATCACTGGTTGGTGGGTGCCCAACATCCCTTTTTATTACTCACCTATCACAAGAATCTAGAGTTTCTGCGTAGTGTAAAGCACATGAATCTATATCAGGTTTGTTGGTCTCTTTTCTTTTCTTGATTTCAGTTTACAGTCACCTATCGTCCCGGTTCTTTCAACACCAAAGCAGCTCTATCTCACATCCATGAAAGTGAGGTCATGGGTTTTCCTCTGTCTCTTGTGGTGGCTCCCAATAGCTGGGAGGTTAATGAGGAGATTGGGACGCTTAACCATGGCCCTCCTCCAAACATGTCTCACTAATAAAACATATGTAACTGATAAGTCAGGATATTAAGAAGTTTGTGAGACATTCATAAGTTTGTGTGAATGCCCCTTATGCCCCTTCCTGTTCCCAATTGCCCATGGTCACATCCCATGGTTGACTTTGTGACTGATCTGCCTGTTTTAAAGTGGAAAAGTTGATTGTTTCTCCTGAGGTGTTCGGTTTGTACCTTTTCCTCAACAGCATTACAAACTGCAGTCAGCCTGTTTCAACAGCATTCCGGAGGACATTGTCTCAGATCAGACCCAATTCACCTCTCAGGTTTGGATAGTCTTTATGGAGAGGTTGGGGATTTCCTGTCTGTCTTACTTCTGGCTACCACCTTCAGTCTAATGGTCAGTGTAGGCAGAAATGGCACAAAACTCACTCAAAAGCTCAGTCACCAACTTCACTCCCTTCCAATGCTACCTGGACTACCAACCCACCCCCATGCCCTGGCCAGCTGAACCCTCTGATGTGCCAGTGGAGGACTGTATATGCTGCAGTGAAAAGTGTGGGAGGAAACACATCACTTCAGGACCCCAACCAGTCTGGCTTTAAACCAGCGCACTCTACTGAAACTGCACTCATAGCAGTATCGGAGAAGCTGCATGCTGCAAAGTCAGCTGGCTTGTCA